>LPNX011206878.1:606933-639524 GCA_001517045.1 Pseudotsuga menziesii | reverse complement strand
ATAGTAGTGATGATAACCATTATACTAAAAAGAGAAAATATAAACCCTATGAGGAAATTTCTGGGGAATTCAAAAAGATAAAACCACCAACATTCAATGAAGAGACTGAGAAGGCGGAGGAAGCAGAATCCTGGTTATCTGGGATGAAGAAGTACTTCCAGATATATAACTATTCTAACCAATAAAAGGCTAGAATGGCTATCTACAATCTCTCAAAAAAGGCTGACATTTGGTGGCAGGACTTGAAGAGAGTGAAGGAAATAAAAGAGAAGAACATAAATTGGAGTACCGTCAAGAGGTACTTTAAAAATAAATTTCTGTCCGAATAGTACTATGAAGAGAGAGCAAAAGAATTCTACGAGATTAAATTAGGATCAATGACTATGAAAGATCTAATTTTTTTTTTTTAATTCTACTTAGGTATGTGCCATAGCTTGTAGATGGAAAACCAAAGGTACAACGATTCCTCAGCTGTCTACCTTATCATATTAAGGACAGGATTGAGTATGACAATCCAAAGACTTTGGAAGAAGCTATGAGGAAAGGAAACTTTTGTTATGAACAGAATCGGAAGAAGGAAAGCATGGCCAACTAAAAGGACAAGAAGAATAATAACCATTATGATCAAAAGAAGAAAGAATTTGTGCCCAACAGGAATTCTAAAAACAATAAGGCCAGAAATTTTCCTAACAAGAATCTCCAAGGGAATAAGAATAATTCACCAAGCAATCAGGATAATTCCAAGGGAAAAGAATTTACTAATAACCATGGTAATTACACCAAGAAATTTGAATGCAAAGAACCTATAAAGTGTTGGGAGTTTAATGGCCCACATTATGCTTCAGTCTATCCTAATCAGAAAAATACTGTCAGTAATATTCATACCATACATGAAGAGATGACTGTTGGAGAATTAGCGAGGAGTATGCCCAGAATTAATGCAGCCTTGGAGAATCGACAAGCAGAGTATCAAAATTCCATGGTGGAATTAGAAGGTATGATAAAACAAACCCCTATAACTATTTTAATTGATCCAGGAGCTAATCTCAGTTATATTTCACCTAAAATGGTAGAACAATGTAAGTTACTGTTGGTCTCTTTCTCTAGGCAGACACAGGTTTACTTTATTGTACCAACAAAACCCCTAGCTCATTGGCCCTTTCGGCGACAGACCGCAGAACGGCCTGAAGTCTCACCCAAAGTGATATTAGATGGGTTGGCTGAAGAATCAGGTTTCCTCAGCCAGGTTCTGTAGCATCCTGGGTTCTTTGACTCTACTTAACCAGTTGAGTCTCTCAGCAAGGGTTGTTTCTCTCTTCCTAGCTAACTCTACTATGGGACCAACTCTTATCGCATTGCAGCTTCTAAGATGATGCATGAACTTTCTCTTCCACTCATCTCTTAACCTGCGATATCTCACACCGCAGCCTCCCCGACAGTGCGATATCTCCTTTCTACACTGCGATACTTCCTACAATGAGACTCAATATGCTCATCAAATCTCAAGGTCCAAAGGCTTCCTCTCTGGGTATAATAGCTCAGTTAACCTTCATTAAGGTGTTAAACAACCTCACTTAAGATTATACAGTTTAACATGCTTAACATCAATTACACTCAACTCGCTGAACTAAATATACAGAAGTCACTTAACACAGTAGCTGCTACTATCGTGAATCAAGCACTGATAAACTCATATACAGAGTACTTGACACATTCAACTTGCATTTAACCTTCTATGTTACTATAAACTGACGGATAACATACATACATTCATTAACTGATACGCAAAGTTCATGTAACAGATAATAGATAGCAAATAAGTAGAGCACAATCACCTGAAACAGTCGCACAACACATGGATATACGTGGTTCACTTCCGTGGGGGAAGCTACGTCCACAAGAACTGTGTTTATATTATATCTTGAGAGAGTAACACAGTTCCACTGCAACCTCTTATGCAGCTTGAGATCTTCTGGGAAACTCCATGCACACAGCCGAGAGCCCTTCACTCTTAGATCTCTTTTCTTCCTATATTGCTTTCTTCTTACAATATACTCTTTTTCTCTCTCTCTCTCAATCCCTACGGATTGTTACATTCATGCTCTAAGAGTTGGCCATTGGTTACAGTAAGATAACTACAGACTGAACTTAGAACCAGAGCTCAACTCTTCCTCAATGTCTCACTATACTGACAACACAGTTACAACCTTATCAACCAACTATCTAGCCGACTAACTAGCTAGCTGGATGGTTGGATAGATAACCCTTCATAATACAAAATACATGCTTAAATAGGTGGCCTGAAGGTCTCACCATGATACAAAACTATGGGCCTATCCCAACAGTAACCCAAAACCCTAACTGTGGCAGTCAGCCTTTCTGTACTTTGTAGTGACGCTTTTCTGGTCACATCGCAGCTTTCTGCAGTCTTCCATGATTTCCGTCGCTGATCGTGGGTATGGGCGCTGCTTCCTTGATCGCTCCCCTTCTGCCATTTGTTTTTGATACCTTGGCCCATTGCTCCTTCTTCCTTTATGAGGGTAGCTGAGCCCTCCTGTCGTCGCCGCTACCTTAAATGCAGTGGTTGAGCTCTCTTCTCAGCCGCTTCAAGTACTATTTCCATTTTGACTTTCTTGTTCCAACCACCATGATTTCTGGCCTTGATCCATGGCGGGAAATTTACTATGATGTCTTACCTTTATCGCATTTCCAAAACTGTCTTTCCTCCAAAAATTGTCCATCTTCTACCAAAAATAACAGCTTTTCCTGTAGCTGCGGGACCCTGCTCCAACAGTCCCCTAACACTTACTTGTGGCTCGTCCCCGAGCCAATGGCATCTGATTTCTTTTGCTGTAGCATCTCCTTGGCTTCCTGCGAAGTCTTCGTGAATCTCTCCTCATAATATCTTTGTACATATCTTTGACACGGTATTGTGCCGATTCAAGCATGACTTGAGTAATCATGGGGTCTTCTGCACTATCAATTTCACTCTTGCTTGCAGTGAACTCCTTAACATTCTGCTTAACCGCATCGACCAGCTCTGCGATTTGTTGCTGATATAGTTGAAGCATATTATTGAATTGTATGTATTTTTCTCGCAACCACTGCGCTTCTTGTTGCAAACGGTTCATCTCTGTCATATTCTTCATCTTTGCAAGAGCTCCTAAGCTCTTGACTTCTTCCTTTATTGATGCTATTGCATTCTCCATGTTCTGGATGCTCTGTTGCAAATCCAGTATATCTGGGAGCTCTTCTAACTCCGAACATGTCTTCGTTGCATCAGCTAGCAATGACTCTGCATCATCTATACGACACTTCATCTGTGTTGAAGTGAGTCTAAAGGCCTGCGCCCTTGCTTCCTTGTTTTCCTTAGGCATGCCTGGTGCTCGAGCCTCAAGCTCAATAATCAGTGCCTTGTGGTCTTCCTCCATTTTGGCCATCATCTCTTCCAGATCCTTTGCTCTATCTGCAATTCTTCTTACTTTCTGCGTCAGAGGCAAGGAAAATTCTATGTTACACTCGGGTAACTCCAATGCGATGTTCTGTAGGACCTGAATGAGATCCTGTTCTCTTTCTTCATATACTCTTAACTCCTCCTCCTTTTTCTGAAAGCCTACGGTGAGTTCTGCATTCTGTTGTCTCAGCTGAGTGTTCTGCTTATAAGTCGCAAGCTCTCTATCCCTGAGCTCTGTGACTATCTACTGCTGTATCATCTGTAGTTGATCAACAGGGAATTGTGCCATATTAACCTTGACAGGTCGTCTAACCTGTATCTGCACATCAATCATCAAAGCAGGGAATCAGATGCTCCTTGACGGTATCAAAACTGTATTGGTGCGATCCTTTGCAAAGACTTCCTTGCGGGAAATTGATGGTTGTGAGCTTTCTCCTGCTGTCGCCTTGGATGGATGAGTCTGCATCATGGCAGTCTTCTCAATTAGTGCTTTCAATTCTAGAAGCTGCTTATCTATCGTGCTCTGCAGCTTGTCCTGTGATTTCTGCATCGCCTGAAATGAGTCTCGCATATCCTCCTTCAATCTCACTGCGATGAGATCATAGTCATCCTCTATTAGTACGGTCTCTGTAGTTGGCTTTGAGGCTTTGAATTTTTTCCTCTTGTGTGTCGCTGGTGGTACTTCTACTGCATCTTTCCTCTTTTGTGCCACTGGTGGCACTTCTACTGCATATTTCCTCTTGACACCCACCTGACCTTTTCCTTTATCTGGTGGATCTATCAGTGCGGTATCTGCTGGTAGATTTCCTGCTGTGGCATCTTCTAATGCCTTGTTCCACGCTTCATCAAAATCTTTGATGACATCTTCTATGTCCTGCGATGTCATCCTGAACAATCCAATAGCTAAGTCATCTGTTCTAAACCCTTTAGGCCTCAGATAGATTGTATGCCTGTCCGCAATAAAATCAAGCCGATTATTATACATGTCAACAACCTCTGTGCTAATCCACGGTGTCTCCTGGATGGATCGCTTCAATAGCTTATAGTATTCATAGAATACTATCATATTGAGATTTTTCTTGGCTGGGATATTTCTCTCCCATAATTTTGCATAGCATGCGCCTCTGCACTCTCCACCTCGTAGTTGTAGAAACTGGGTATGGGGTGGATCTCTCCACTCGACGAATGCACATAATATAAGTAGCCACGAGAAACGGAAGGGGTGGTTTGGCTCATCCTGCACTGCCAAACAATCTGTAAGAAAAATATTTAGTAAAAACAAACACCAATCAAATTGTTCACCTTCTGCGACCTACATGGCAAGGTGAATTACTGATCCTGTGACTTCTTTCGGGCGCACTTTGGTTAACAATTTTCCTGCAAGCAGACTGGCTGTAAATATAAGTGTATCATCTGCTAAGGCTGTGAGGTCATAAGCCCAACCTCCTCTCTGTAGCTTATACTTGTTAACTAAAAGTGGTGGTAGCTTAGTATCCTTGCTTTTCCCTGATATATGTGTCTGAGGGTCCTTACCACTCTTGGACAGCCCGGTGATGCAGTGTATCAAATCGACGTTCAGGTCAACCCTCTTACCCAACCATAGGTAACCTCCATGTACACAGGAAAGTAGCACTCATACCATGGCATTAACCTCTGCACCTCATCCAAAATGTGGTATTTTCAATAGATTGAGCAAGCCTGACTGCTCAAGAATCTGGACATGTTCCATAGGAAAAAAATCATCTACATCAGTCCCCGGGTTCCTTTGAACCATAAGATACTGATCCGAGTGAAACTGAGGATATGTCTTACTATCTCCAAGGTTATAGTCTATAAATTTGAGAGTAGGGGCATATCCTAATATTTCTCCATCTTCCTTTACACGAGGATCAATCGGTGGTAGCAGAATAAGAAACTTAGCACCCTTGGGAATGGTTACCTCTGGTGCACCCTCGACTCATGGCGAAATGTATACTGTTGCCACATGAACTTCTTCTTCCTACTCTGGGCTGGACTCTTCTACTATCTGAATTGGATTCTTCATCCTTGGCGTCTATCTGACCTGTGGTGCACCGAATTTCACAATCCTGGGTGGCGTCGTCATAGCAGACTCGAGGCCACCATGCTTGAATTGTCGCATGACATCTTATAAAGGTTCCTTCTCGAACACAAACCACCTGGTGCAATAATCAGGATTGGTAATGGATGAAAAAATGGGGAAACCAGCACTCTGTAACTGGAGTATCTCTCTACACAGGGAAAACTCTACAAATTACTCTATAACTCTTAGAAATCGCAAAAGTAACCCTTCTGTCTGAATGATATGTGTATTTATAGTGAAGGTGGTAATCTCTGAGGAAACGGTCTATTAGGCTAGACCTGTTGGCGGCATTTATTGCATGGACAAGACAACACCCACGTCCCACTCCTCATTAATTGCTGAAAACGCGTTCAAATTTCCCTCGAAAATTATGTGCAAGTGGCAGTCTCGACCACGATTTACCAAATCTCGGACAATCATTGTACTGTTTCCAAATCTAAGGCAACGCATACCTGTCATATCTAGATTAATTTCTTATCAGAGGTGAAGTGACTGGCCCTCTGTCCTTTTCAGGGGAACATCACCTCACTGCAATGTCACATCGCATCGTCCTTAACCAAAAAGTTGTCGTGAACTCCGCAACGTTCAAAAACTCCACAATCATCCTATGACTTGTGCAAAATAAAATTTCCTGCTGCGATTCCTCCTACTTAGAAATTTTTCAACCGGTGTAGACTAGTTATGGGTGCAATGCCTCCTTTCAACTACACTGGACATCTGCAACACTTAGTTCTTTGAGCTAGGGCTGGGAGGTGGAGTGGCTATCACTATAAAAATTAAGCCTACTACCATTAATCAAATTAGGAACAAGCTCCCCGTTCAGTTTACTAAGTTGAACATCACCTCCGTCTGTGACTTGCTGAATCTGATATGGCCCCAACCAATGTGTCTTGAACTTCCCTAGAAACTTAACAAACTTGCTATCATAAAGGAGCACTAGGTCTCCTGTCTGAAAAATATTGCTCTTGATGTGCCTGTCATGCCAAGCTTTTTCTCGTGCCTTCTGCACTTTTTGGTGAAATCCTGCGATGAATCTATCTTCTTCTAAGGCAAGCAGCTGCGCTAATATTTCATTCATCGTATATGTATCAGCAATCAAGTAATTTGAGAAATTTTTAAACTGGGAATAATATATTCCATAGGCATAACAGCCTCTTGTCCATACACCAAGCTGAAAGGTGTGTGTCCTGTAAGTTTCTTGCATGTAGTCCTATAAGCCCATAACACAACATTAACCCTGAGGTCCCAATCATCTCTTTGGTTGTTACAGATCTTAGTAAGAGAATTTTATAGAATCTTGTTATTTTCTCCACCGTACCATTAGCTTGTGGGTAGTAGGGGGTGCTCTTATGATGTTGTATCTAAAATTCCTCTGTCAAGGCCTCGATAGTGCGATTCAGAAAGTGTGTGCTTTGATCACTCATCAAAATTGATGGACATCCAAATCTACTTATGATGTTTTCAAAAATGAACTGTGCAGCTGTAGCAGCATCACAATTCCTTACTGCTTTGGCCTCTGCCCACCTGGTGAGGTATTCTGTTCCTATGATGATGTATCTCACACTAGTTTGCTTCCCTGGTGGGTTGATAGGACCCACGAAATCTATAGCCCACTTGTCAAATTCCCGCAACGTCATCTATGGTCGCAGTGGCATTTCATCTCTCCGCGAAGGTTTTCCTACCCTCTGGCAGATATCATAGCATCTGCAAAACTCCTTAGTGTTTTTGTGCAAAGTAGGCCACCATAATCCTGCAGCTAGAATTTTCTGAGCAGTCAGCGTTCCTGTGAAATGTCCTCCTGCGGTACCTGAATGTGCTTCTCTGATAATGGCCTCTTTCTCATGCGGCATAACGCATCTGCGCAGAACTTCATCTGGACCTAACTTATATAAATGTCCTGCGATCAAAGTGAAATCTGCTGCTTTAACAACTAACTGTTTCTTTTGCTTCTTAGTAAACTCAACTGGTGCCCACCTTGTAGTGAGAAAGTGAATAATATCCGTGTAATACTCATCTGTGATCTGGATAGAGAACAATTGCGCATCTACCAAATTATCTTCTAAATTACTTGGTTCTTCTCCTGAGTCTATCCGCGACAGGTGATCGGTTCTGGCATTCAATCTCCCTGGTTTTACAATAATTTCAAAATCATACTCCTGAAGTAGGAGTAACCATCTGCAGATCCTTCCTCCTAACATTGGATTATTGACCAAATACTTTAAAACGGAATGGTCAGTGAACATCTTGAATGGGGCACCCAACAGGTAGTGCCTAAACTTCTGTAGAGCATACACCATAGCTAATCCTTCTCTTTCTGTAGCGGTGTAGTTCTTTTATGCGGTAGATAACTTTCTGCTTGAGTACGCGATAGGGTGATCGATACCCCCTTCTCCTGGCTGTGTTAAGACAATCCCTAGTGCGATGCCAGATGCATCCACATGTACTTGAAATGGCTTGTTCCAATCTGAGAATACTAATATGGGTGCTGTAACCATGTTCTCTTTAGGAGTGTCTAAACTTTGCTGGCATTCCTCATTCCATAGGAATTTCACTTCTTTATTTAACAACTTTTCCATAGGTGCTGTGATCTTTGCATAGCCCTTGATGAATTTTCTATAATACCCTATATGACCAAGCACTGTCCTCAATTGCTTGACTGAGTTGGGTGCTGGGAGATTTACAATGATGATAATCTTTGCAGGATCTACCATCAAGCCTTGTCTGCAAACAATATGACCCAACAAAATACCAAATGGTGCACAGAATATACATTTCTTCAAGTTAAGAGAAATCTGATATTGCCTACATTTCTCTAACATGAGCCTTAAATATCCTATATGCTTTTTGATTACTCCAAATATAGTCTAATCATCAAAATAGACTTCTAAGAATTTATGGATGTATTCCTTAAAGACAGCAACTACTACTCTAGAAAAAATAGTTGGTGCATTTTTAAGACCAAAGGGCATTACCGTATACTGGAATGAGCCCTATTCTGTCACAAAGGTGGTCTTATGTCGATCTTCTGGATGGATTCTTATCTGGTGATAGCCTGAAAATCCATCAGTGAATGAGTAGATCTCCTGTCCTCCCACATTGTCTAAAACTTCGTCATTAAAAGGTGTCGGAAATGGGTCATGAAGTGATGCGTCGATGAGTTTGCGCAAATCGACACAAATCCTGATTTCTCCTTTAGTTTTCTTTTCCTGCACAACCATGGGACTAACCCATTCACTCTCTTCTACTGGCTCAATGATGCCTGCTGCTAGCATCTTATCAATATCATCTTTAACTTTTTCTTTATAGCGAGGATTTAATCTATATGGACGCTACCTAACTGGCCTAGCATCCTATTTCAAAGGTATCCTCATGACTCCCAAATCTCCTACTATTCTCTTCATCTCTATAAACTTAGTGGGAAATAAGTCCTGATAGTCATGTAACAGATATGCGATGTGTCCTACCGTTTCATCATCCCAATAGTCTCCAATAGAGGCAAAATTTGGTTCTGTTTCTGTGTCAATATTGATCTTTTTAATCTTAATAGGCTCTGTGACAGCTAGAATCTCTAGCTTTGGTCCATCAACTTCGTGAGTCCCTTCTAACTCTGGAATGTTGATACTGCGAGGATTCTCATCCTCATCACCTGGCTCTTTTGCAAAGTTGTAACACTCTAGCGCATGTTCTAACTGGATGGCCCAATCAGGCTGAGCATACACTGGTAGGGTATAGTCATCAAATATCTTAGTCTTTATACTCTCTAGGGCTTGATCAATGCTTGGATACTCAGATTCAAAAGTGAAAGTGAGTACAAAGCTATCTATCATAACTGGCCATGTAATGGTTCCTCTGTGCAACTCTGTCTCAGTGTACCAGTTCCTTGGGAATGTGTCTAAAGTGTGAATGAATAGGTGAACCCATTCATCCTATGGAATGTCTGACCAATTCTGTTCACAAATCTTAATATGTGACCTAGGGTCACTTTCTCCTGTATATTTCTGTTGGAAACGCTCCTTGTCATTAGAGAATTTGATCGCTATCAATCTCTTAAAATCATCCCATGATGCGATATTTTGTTTATGTGCATGCCACCATCTTGCAGGTGTGGCTCTTACTACAAGTTCAATAGCTAACATCCTTTGCTCATGAGGGATTTCCTACTCAAACTGCTGTAAAAAGTCTTTGACATTTGCTAAGCCATCAAACAACGGAATATCCTTAATCTCTGTTCCAATCCATCGCAGTGACTTAGTCATAAATGCACATCTGGGAGCTGAAACTTCATAAAGTCTGTTCTGCCAATTTTCTAAACCAACATCCGAATCCGATGCGTATGAGCTATCACATCACCAACTGATATTTCCTTCTACGGTGGGATTAATATAATCACTCTGGTTAGCAGTCATCTGATAGAGGCTCTCCATATTACGCACGTCTTCCTCTGCTCTAATAGGTTCAATGTATCGGGGACCCTGAAAAGGATCCAACGGTGTGATGACTCGAATCTGTTTATCCTCAAAGGTCATTTGTATTTTCTTCAAATCGATAACATCCATGTTCTCAAATGCCCAATCGATACCTAATAAAGCTGGATACGGTCTGCTATTGCCAATAATTTCTATGACTTCAAAATTTGCAAAGCTGTGAACTCCATCAATATCAACTGGTACTTGCGGTAATCGGCCTAGTGGAGATACCCTCTACTGATTGGCTAATTGCAAATGGATAGGTGATCTGGCTAACTTAGGGCTACCCATCTGTTCCCATGTCTGCTTAGTCAGAACATTTACCTCTGATCCTAAATCTAGGATTACCTCATCCATTTCAAACTCTCCAATTTGTGTTGTGAGTCTCATTTCTCTTCATGTTCTTGTATGGCCCATAATACTATGAACATCACGCTGCGTACTACTCACAGAAGAAGACTGCTGATACTGATTTATGATGTGTTGAAGCTCTTCTATGGCTTTCTCATTTCTTACGATTTTCAAGCAGCTCCGTAGGAAGGATTGTACACTTCCTGTCAACTCATCCTCTTCGCACCTTCTAGATGTGGTACCCTGTGATATCTGCACGGGACTAATGCCATAAGGTTTTTCCTGTGATACACCCCTACGAGGCAATATCTGCGATCCTGATGGTGTAGGGTCAGTAAAGAAAGTTTTAGCTTGCTGAAATGTTTCTTTGTTCTTCTGCAGGTCAAGTGTAGATTTATCAGTGGCTTTACACACCCACTTCGGACCTGTATTCTTTTCGGCATCCTGCGATGTCTTACTAGTATAAGCACTACTGCGAGTCACAATATTGACTCTTGGTTCTGGTTCTTTCGTCTCAGCAGCAATAAGCTGAATATTCTGGTTTACTACTGGCTTAGGATCCTTAATCTTGGCTATCAAGATAGGACATTCTTCTATAGTATGATCATAGGAATTACAATACTTACATGTTGTAGTAGGGTTCTGACAATCCCTAGCATAATGTCCTATGGCTCCACAGTTGTAACAAACAATCGGTCCATGGCCGTGGCCAAAGACTCCACCACGGCCTCTTCCTCTGAATCCTCCACCACGACCATCATGAGCTGGTTCATGCGGTGGGCCTGTTACTGGTCCTGATGTCTCTGACTAGACTCTGTAGAAGTCATGTTTTCTCTCTATCATGAGATCATAAGCTCTGCAATTATTTTCATCATGTCCTACTGACTTACAGAAGTTACAGTATAAATTCTTAGGAGTTTGTACATACTTCTGAAGTAAAGGGCATTCCTGTGGTCTGTGTCCTCTTGTTCTATAGATTTCACACCATGGCCCTTGATTCTGTACTAAGGGTTTAGGAGCCCCACTTTCTATATACTCAACAAATACTGGACAATTATCATTGGTATGGCCATGTCCTTTACACTTTGTACACCATAGTTGTTGTTCAACCTCTTTTCCTTTCTTAATCTCATGTAACTGTAAAGTGAGGTTGGCTAACTGATTCTGTAAATTTGTCATACCTACACTAGTCTCAGCTAGAGGTGAAGCCTCTAGTTTCATTTCCATCTCCAATGCTTCATCCTGCGTATGGAGTTTCTGTTGCATTAGTGGAGGTCTGATATGAGGGAGCAGTGCTGCGATGAACCATTCCTTATGCTGCTCTGGCGCAAACTCAAAGCTAACTTGGTTAATAAGAGCTTTAAATTTCTGATCGAAATCCCATACTGACTCTGTGGGTAACTGTTTGATGTCTTTAAGTTCTATGATACATTATGACTTAGACTTGGGTTTCTTAAATTCCTTAATCATTGCGGTCCTGACCTCTACGAGTGTTATGTTCTGCGCTGATGTATACTTCATATACCATGTTAAAGCTCTTTCTCTAAGTGTAGTGGCCAACTGGACAAGCTTAGTATTGTCATCCTGGATCTGTTTAATGGTCCATACAGCTTCACATAGGAACCAATGCTGTTCCGGGTCTTCTGCCCCTGTACCCCTAAAGGTAGGTAATTTCATGTCATCCCCCATTCTATTTCTACAAGGTGGATTCTGATTTGTTGTATTACTACCACTTGGTGGTGTAAATGTAGATGGTATGAAGGTAGTATGTACTGTGTGTGAACTACTAGATGGATTTCCTGCGGGATTATTCTGAGTCCCAGTTTGTTTCTGTGGGGTATAAGGGTGGTAAGGGATACCCCCTACTGTTCTTTCTCTATTACTTTGACTCTATTCTCTAGTACTGTCTGAACTGTCTTCAAAGAAGGAAGATCTGAAATCTACTTTATATCTCTTACCGCTACGTGTACATCCAATTTCTTCAGAATCACTCTCAAACTTTTGTGACATTACAATTACTTAACTTATTCATCTGAGAATATATCCAACACTCCTTTTTCATACAATAACATCTTAAGGAACAGATTTAAAGAGTTCAAGTACTTACCGTGATATCCTTTGAAGAAGTACCTCTCTGCGTGGCTGAAACTCTTTCTTTAATCAACTGCAAACTCTGTAATGAAACCTTCCAGCAAACTCACAAGCCAGAATTCTACTTCCTGTGAAATGGGATTATCTACGCTCTTCATAGTGTGAATCAGCTTCGGTGTCCAGACAATGTTCCGTTTCTTCTTGAATACATGCTTATCAGTCAACTTTGAGAACCAATCGTACAACTCATTTGCGTAGGTCACAAAAAATATCTCATGCAAGTCTGTGAAGATATGTTTTTGTAACCAATCCTCTGTACTTAGCCTAGGACTCTTGTTTTCTTTCTCAGCAAATTCTCTTTCCTTAGACTCAACCCACTGGTTAAGTTCTTCTTTAGTAGGATGCCAACAAGACATCAGCTCTTCAATTTGTTCAAAATCGGCAACGGAACCATTTGTTGGTCTTTCTCTCCGGGAAGACCCAGGTTTACTTTATTGTACCAAAAAAACCCCTAGCTCACTGGCCCTTTCAGCGACAGACCGTAGAACGGCCTGAAGTCTCATCCGAAGTGATCTTAGATGGGTTGGCTGAAGAATCAGGTTTCCTCAGCCAGGTTCTACAGGATCCTGGGTTCTCTAACTCTACTTAACCAGTTGAGTCTCTCAGCAAGGGTTGTTTCTCTCTTCCTAGCTAACTCTACTATGGGACCAACTCTTATCGCATCACAACTTCTAAGACGATGCACGAACTTTCTCTTCCGCTCAGCTCTTAACCTGCGATATCTCACACCGTAGCCTCCCCAACAGTGTGATATCACCTTTCTACACTGCGATACTTCCTACAATGAGACTCAATATGCTCATCAACTCTCAAGGTCCAGAGGCTTCCTCTCTGGGTATAATATCTCAGTTAACCTTCATTAAGGTGTTAAACAACCTCACTTAAGCTTCTACAGTTTAACATGCTTAACATCAATTACACTCAACTCGCTGAACTAAATATACAGAAGTCACTTAACACAATAGCTGCTACTGTCATGAATCAAGCACTGATAAAATCATATATAGAGTACTCGACACATTCAACTTGCATTTAACCTTCTATGTTAATGTAAACTGATGGATAACATACATACATTCATTAACTGATATGCAAATTTAATGTAACAGATAACAGATAGCAAATAAGTAGAGCACAATCACATGAAACAGTCACACAACACACAGATATACATGGTTCACTTCCGAGGGGGAAGCTATGTCCACGGGAACTGTGTTTATATTATATATTGAGAGAGTAACACAGTTCCGCTACAACCTCTTATGTAGCTTGAGATCTTCTGGGAAACTCCACGCACATATCCGGGAGCCCTTCTCTCTTAGATTTATTTTCTTCCTATATTGCTTTCTTCTTACAATATACTCTTTCTCTCTCTCTCTCTCTCTCTCTCTCAATCCCTGTGGATTGTTACATTCATGCTCTAGGAGTCGGTTGCTGGTTACAGTAAGATAACTACAGACTGAACTCAGAAATAGAGCTCGACTCTTTCTCAATGTCTCACTATACTGACGACACAGTTACAACCTTATCAACCAACTATCTAGCCGACTAACTAGCTAGCTGGCTAGCTGGCTGGCTGGATAACCCTTCATAATACAAAATACATTCTTAAATAGGTGGCCTGAAGGTCTCACCATGATACAAAATTGTGGGCCTATCCCAACAGTAACCCAAAGCCCTAACTGTGGCAGTCGACCTTTCTATACTTTGTACTACCACTTTTCTGGTCACACCGCAGCTTTCTGCAGTCTTCCATGATTTTCGACGCTGATCATGGGTATGGGTGTCGCTTCCTTGGTCGCTCCCCTTCTGTCCTTTGTATTTAATACCTCGGCCCGTTGCTCCTTCTTCCTTTATGAGGGTAGCTGAGCACTCCTGTAGTCGTCGCTGCCTTAAATGCAGTGGTTGAGCTCTCTTCTCGGCCGCTTCAAGTACTATTTCCCTTTTGACTTTCTTGTTCCAACCGCCGTGATTTCCAGCCCTGATCCATGGCGGCAAATGCACTATGGCGTCGTACCTTTATCGCATCGCCAAAACTGTCTTTCCTCCAAAAATTGTCCATCTTCTACCAAAAATAACACCTTTTCCTATAGCTATGGGACCCTGCTCGAACAGTTACCTATTGAAAAATTTGAAAATTCTTGGTTGGTTCAGTTAGCCAGTGGTGCTAAAAGGAAGGTAACTTGTTTTGTAAAAGAATGTGCAGTAGTTATGGATCAATTTGAAACTATTGTAAAGATTAATGTATTACCTCTTGGTTCTTATGACTTACTCATCGGTATGGATTGGTTAGAAAAACATAGGATAATTTTAAATTGTGATGATAAAACCTTTACGTGTATAAACAGTGATGGAAAACCAATAAGTGTAAAAGGAATCCCTAGAAAAACCATCATAAGGCAGATTTATGCTCTGCAGCTTAATAGAGCTATTAGGAAGGGTTGTAAAGCTTATGTAGTAACAATAACTGATGAGGAGAATTTAAATAAGACAGATAATTTAAAATTGGAGGACATACCAGTTTTAAGAGAGTATGCTGATGAATTTTCAGAAGAAATTCTGGGAGTATCTCCGAAAAGGGAACTGGATTTTACCATTGAGCTGGTACCTGGTGTAGTACCTAGCTCAAAGGCCCCTTATCGAATGAACATACTTGAACTTAATGAATTAAAGTCGCAATTAAAAGAACTTATTGATAAAAAGTATATTACCCAAGGTGTCTCCTTGGGGGGCACCTGTCATCTTCGTTAAGAAAAAGGACAAAACCATGCGACTTTGCATAGATTACCGTCAGTTGAATAAGATGACTATTAAAAATAGATACTCGTTTCCCCATATAGATGATCTATTTGATCAACTACGTGGAGACATAATGTTTTCAAAAATTGATTTAAGGTCTGGATATCATCAAGTTAGGATTAAAGATGAAGACATCTTTAAAACAGCCTTTAGAACTCGATATGGTCATTACGAGTTTGTCATCATGCCATTCAGGATTACCAATGCCACAGTTGTTTTTATGTGTTTAATGAACAATGTTATACATAAGTATCTAGATAAGTTTGTAGTCGTGTTTATTGACGATATATTAATCTATTAAAAAACTGAAGAAGAACATAAAGAGCATTTAAAAATTGTTTTGCAAGAGTTACGAGATCATCAACTCTTTGCAAAGTTTAGTAAATGTGATTTCTTCAAAGATAAGATTCAACACTTAGGTCATGTAGTGACTAAGGAAGGGATTTCGGTAGATATCGAAAAGATAAAGGCAATCGAAGATTGCTCGGTTCCTAAGGATGTAACTGATTTTTGATCCTTCATGGGAATTACCGATTATTACCAGAGTTTCATTGAAGGTTTTTCGAGAATTGCGAATACGATAACTTATTTGCAGAAGAAAGGAAAGAAATTTGATTGGAACCAGAAATGCATTAAGTAGGAATGTAAGGCTGAATTTCACAGCAGTTATCAGCACTTATACAAGAGATCTGGATGAATAGCTTAAACCAGGGATATAACAAGATGAAATTTACCAAAATTTACAAGCTAAAACGAAAGAAAATCCAATAGAAAGCTTAAGTAAAGGGTACTGTTTTAATGCAAAAGAATTTTTACTGTATAAAGACAGAATGTATGTACCTAAAGTTAAGTTGTTAATTTTGGATGAGATCCATAAAAATCCATATTCAGGTCATCCAGGATATCAAAAGACTATAACTATGTTAAGAAAAGAATATTTTTAGCCAAACATGAAGACTGAATTAGCAGAGTATATCGCTAGATGTTTTGAAGGTCAGCAGGTGAAAACTGAACATCAACACCCAGCTGGATTACTTCAGCCATTACCCATTCCTAGCTAGAAATGGGAGATAATTAGTCTTGATTTTATTACTGGACTGCCTAAAAATCATAATTTAAATGATTCTATCATGGTAGTGGTCGATAAGTTAAGTAAAGAAGCTCACTTTATACCTGTTAAAACTACGTATAAAGATGCAAACATAGGTGATATCTTTCTAAAACATATTTTCGAACTACATGGAATACAGAAAGTTATATCTTAGATAGAGATCCTAAATTTATATGTAACTTTTGGAAATCTCTGTTTAAAGGATTAAACACTACATTAAATTTTAGTACTTCGTTCCATCGTCAAACAGATGGATAGAATGAAAGAGTAAACCAAGTACTGGAAGATTTATTAAGAATGTATGTGAAAGACCAGCCAGGTAAATGGGAGGATTATTTGCATCTGGTAGAATTTGCTTATAATAATAATTATCAGGCATCGAATAGATTTAGTCCTTTTGAAATATTGTATGGAAGAAAATGTAATACTCCTATCTCTTGGAGTAATCCGGTGGATAGATTAGTATTAGGTCCTGAACTATTAAAGGAAATGGAAGAAATTGTAAAATAGGTACAAGGTAATTTCAAAGTTGCGTAGGATCGATAGAAAATTCAAGCAGACCTTAAAAGAACTCCAAAGAAGTTTCAGGTAGGTGAACATGTGTTCATCAAGGTGAGGCCCAAAAAGAGCTCTCTGAGAATGGGAAGTTATGCAAAACTAGCACCTCGTTACTGTGGTCCATTTGAAATATTGTCCACGATTGGACAAGTAGCTTATCAATTAGCATTACCACCAAATTTAAGAGTACATAATGTTTTCACATTTCTGTATTAAATAAATATGTTGATGATGCTACTCATGTTGTTAATTGGAATGATGTATAGGTGGAACCAAAAGGATATTTTCTAGTGGAACTGGACTGTATCCTCGGGCGGAGGGAGATCACACTTCAAAACTACACCATTGGTCAGGTGAAGGTGCAATGGAAGCACCTTAGTCCAGAAGAAGCCACCTGGGAATTGGAAAGTAATATGCAAGATGCATATCCAATTCTGTTCTATGGGAATTATGAGGATGAAAAATAAATAACATCGAGGATGATGTTATACTTTAAGGGGGTGTGTATGTCACATGCCCAAATTTTCCAAAAAATGATGTTATATTATTTTCTTTTATTTGAGGACAATATGTTAAATTTTATGCTAAGTTGTAATTAATAACTCAGCAGAGTCAAGGATATTTAATGTAGTTCTGAATATTTAATTATAAATAAATAAAGGAAGAGACAACAACTTAGGAGAGCTGTTAAAAGAGTGTTTACCGGTCAAATTGGTGGATGAGACTAGGTGGAGAGCAAACTGACATGTGGTAGCATCCTCAAACCACTTCCAATTGTTGCAGGTGGAAACCTCCCTACATTTTCGGTCATGATTCCCCAAGAAAGTGGAATCAGAGCAAGTGGCTCAATTAATGAAAACTGACCCAAAAGACCTAGGAAATATTTATAAAAATGCCCATTGAAGAGAGCTGAGGCTGCTCATTCTAGAGAAGTGATCATTTAGGTGAATGGACTTCAGAGAAATTCAATGGAAGGGAGTTGTGGAAAGAGTTTGAGAGGATAACTGCTGAGTGATCTAGTGCAGATTTTAAGCTGAAAGATCTTACTACTAAGTGCAGGGTGTTTTATTGAGTTATTGGATCAGTCTGTTGTTTGCACGTTCCACCAGTTCTCAGCCAAGAAGACCAAGAACAGGCTCAGGGGTTCTGAGGAAACGTTGTTTGAGCTCTCTCCAGGAGTTTGGTAGGGAGGATGACCTCCTAAAGCTGTTGTTGTCTATCCTAATCAGGTTCTACATTATTTTGTTTTACTGTGTTAGATAGATAAATATTAATTTGACTGTTAAATGAATGTTAAATATTCATTTTGTAAATTGTTAGAATGGAAAATAATTCTAGTTCTTTTTTTTCCACACCTGGAAGGACCAGGCCGTACTCCAACATAGATAGAGTATTTAGAGTAGATGAAAGAATATGTTAAGAGACTGAATATAATAGATATGGTTCTGCATTTCATAGTTAGCAGAGTAATTTATTTTAGTATGTAGGTTATTATTAAAAAGAATAATGATCTGGTTATCTATGTTTATTGTTTTAACCAGCTTAGTTATGTAAATATATTGGAAAAGAAATAACAGTAATCTAGTACAAGTAGAACGATTAATATGTTAATAAAATATCCTAGTAGATAGATTGTGTATTTATATACAGTAGATTAATTTTATTCAAGTTAAATTATTATGGAGGTTAAACCGTGCTATGGTAGGTTATATTTCTCTGTGTTCACTTGGCAACTGATTGTAATGCAGTAGAAAAATCACGGTCGAATTACAATGTTTATATTTAGTTCAATAAAGAAACAAACTACTAATAATTTAGTTTATTTTAATAATATCAAGTCATTTAAGACTAATAATTAATATAAACTGAATAGGGTTATATTAAAAGTACTTAACTTATAAAGAGCAAACTAAGTTACAGAATCTATGCTTATCTTTGTGTTGAGGCCTGGAAATTCGCGGGCGGAAACAGTAAGGGATTCTCCCCAATCAACATTCCCAAATAGCCTGTTGATTGTTTGGTATAGGGAATCCGTCCGGTTTTGCAGTCCGGCTACCGTAGGTCAAACACAAACAAAGGCTTTACCGGTTGCGGCCCGGTCCACCGGAATTTGTATTTTAACTTAAATATGAAATGAAAGTATCTAACTAATCATGCAGAATGGTGAAGGATGCAGGGAGAAGTCACAATGTGATGCACAGGTTCTTACCTATCATCTTAGGCTCACCAGCACCAGAATCACACATGCATCTATGCACTGACCTAGCTATTTGTCTATCTATTTACCTCTATCTACCTATCCCCGGGGAGCCAGTTTGTAATTAATATGTATGAGTAATGTGGATGTGCACACATAAAAAAAGCAATTACAGATAGCTGACATTAACTTTTATACGTATGAACAATGAAAAATATTTCACAACCAGATAGCTAATTGTTTATGATCAGCATACATTACTCATGGTGGTTATTTCATAAAATAAATCAGAAATCGTTAAACAGAGACATAGGTCATAAAGTTAGAACGATCTCACGATTCACGGATACAATGATGAAAAACAAAGTAGTTCATCTTTCGACTATCCATGGCAAAACATTTGAAATCCCACCGATCTCCTTTCAACAGGAAGACTGTAAATTTTATTGCAAAAGGAAGTAGTTCTCCTTACAACAACCTTCCAGTCTTACTGGGGAAAAAAGCCTCTACTCCTTCTACGCTTCCTACTTTTATACAAAAAAGGTAAAAATGGTTGGGCTGCCCAAAGTGGCCTTTGGGCTTCCCAACCCTTTGTTTTCCCAACGCTTCATTTTTTCCAAAAAAAGGCTTTTTACAAATTACAAAATTGACCGGTCCTCTATGAGGAGGGTCCCGCTTGGTTTTCAAGGAATTTTTTCCACGCTGCTGCTTCAGCAGCGAGGCCTTCAAAAGCGCATGGCTCAAGGAAATGGATGTTAATTTCAAACTTGTCAACTTGGTTCCTGATTGCCTCGATCCTTGCTGGGATCAACCGAAGCTGGTCTTCTAGAACCTGTATGCTAAGGGCTGCGTGACCCACTTCATTCTTCAGTACTATGGAATCAATGGATTGAATCTGCTGCGTCCTTGCCTCTGCATCTTGATTCCTTTTCTGTAATATGTACACAAAGGTTTCATGATCTGGGAACTCTTCAAACCTAAGCTCAGCCTATGTCTAGCAGTGGTTATATGCATTAAGTAACCTTTTAAAATATTCTGAGCATGCTACTTGTGTCCTTCGGACAACCTTCTTAAAGTCTTCAGCAGTGCTGATGGAAAACTCTACTAGGCTGTGATCTCTCCTGAGGGTTTGATGATATTTGGCTGGTAGTTCTCCTCGAATCTCGGCATCATCTTCTGGTCTTGCCAATATGGCGTTCAAGACCTCAAGAACATCTTGGGACCTGTCTACGAAATAGGAGGAAGTTTCTATGATCTCCTCTAACCTGCTATCCATCTGAAGAACTTTGCATCTTTATTCTTCCAAAGCAGTCTGCAGCTGCAGCATTTTAGCCTTTTGCGCTAGGATATATTCTTTAAATGGCTGCAGATCGACCTATTGTTCCTTTGCTGTCTCCAGTTCAGCAGTTAGAGAATCCAGCTGCTCTTTCAGTTCTTGGGTGTATGCAGTATTGGACTCATAGATGATATTCTGCTGCTCCTCTAGGTCTTCCGCTCTTGCCCTCAACCGTTCCTTCTCATTTTTCAGATCTTGGACTTCCTGTTGTACATTTTCTAGATCCTCTTGTGCTGTTTCCTTGGCTTGCGCCTCTACTTGGAGGGCATGGATTTCACCCTTTGTGGATTCCATTTCCCTTAGCACGTGTTCATACTTCCTCTTAAGTCTGCTACCCTCTCCTCTTTCTTGTCTCAGTGTGTCTTTTAGTTGAGCAGTGGTCTTCTTAGCTGACTCTAATTCAATCATCACCTTGTTTATGTTATTAGCGAAGGCATCAATTAGTGCAGCCCCGGCTCTTATCATGAGCATAGGATCTTTGTCTGTCCCTAGCATGACTGCTATATCTGTGACCATCTTCCCTGATAGATTTTTCACCTCCACCTTCTTTTTCGTCCTCCTCATTATTCTTTTAGTGGTCCTGTCATAATATACAGTACTGAAATCAGGGACTTCTTCCCCTTTCTTCTGGACGAAAGGCACTATTTGGAGCATAGGGGTTACAGGAGTGCTAGCAGTAGGTACTTGAAGGATTTGCACCTCAGGGTTTTCCTCTTCCTGACTCTGCCCTATTGGTGTTTCAGAGGCTGACTGTTGTGTTAACTTAATCTTTTCAGCCTCCTGCCTTTGGAGTTCTTCATTTAGTTTTCTTTGTGCTTCTTCGGCTGCTTGCCTAGCTGCCTCTTCTCTTTCTCTGGCTGCTTCCTGGACAACTTTCCTTTTCTCTTCTTCTCCCTTCTGCAGCCACACTGCAACCTCATTTTCCAGCCTCTGAGCTTCCTCCCTTATTCTTTTGGCTCCTTCTTCAGCTCTGGCTTGTTCAGCTTTGGCCTGCTCTGCCCCTTTTCCACCTTTGGTGGGGTTCTTTGGTTTGAATCTTCTGCTGAGTGCCGTCATGTTTGGGGCATTCTGAAAAATAGATTCATCCTTATCATAATGATGGGTATATTCAAAGAACACTTTATGCTTCATGCAGTGCTCAGCCACTTTACCATGAGTGTCATTGAGCCGAAAAGGCATCTCCCCAAAATGGAACTTCCCTAGTTCCTCTATGAATTCAGCAGCTTGTTTCACATTGGCGAATCTGCAGCTACCTAACTTGAAAGGTAAAGGGGGATATGCAGCCTTCTTATGCTGGAATAGGAAATGACCAACTTCGTCAATGAACACTTGTCTGACTGCCTCTTTATGGATTATATAATCCGTTGCATACTTTGGAAACAGATAAGGTGTCTTCGAGCCTCCATACATTCTAAGATACATACCATTGTCGGTCAAGAAATAATATCCATACTCCTCTATTACCTGCATAGCATCTTCCGACATGCAGTCACATTCCTTCCAGAAGATAAGCGTGTATAGTGGCATAATGAAATGCTCACATACTTCTCTGTAATAACTATGGTACTGATGAGCCCACAATGGTTTGTAAGCTGCATATACAGGCATTCTCTCCCTGTCCCAGGCACACTTGAGGCCGAGGAAAGGCTGGTTACATAGTATGCAGTCTATCAAAATTGAACTCATGTAGAATTCAGATTTTTTACGGGATTCTCCTCCTCCCAAGGCTGCAGCTACGCAAGAAGAGAGACTGCTTGATATGAGGCTGGCCTAGTTGAAGATTGTTCCTTGGGTCGCCACATGGAACATAATGGGGACCCATTAAAATTTCAAGAGTCTGCCACTGGCTCTACCAAAGATCCTGTTTAGCATCAGAGCTACAAACCTGTAAGGAGCTCTTAAGCTCGCTGTATCATAATCCTCGGTTTCTCTGTGTCGATAGAGCTTTCCTGGCAAGAGAATTCTCTTCAGGGTTCCCACTAAATCCATCCTGAGGTTATCCAACCAATCATTTGACAGGAAGATTTGAGGCTCTGGGAGGTGGTAAGCCAGTGCCACATATCCTGGGCTAAATGCAGCATAGCCCTGACCTTCGACATTTCCTTTGAGCATTGTGTTGTTGTTTGTGTGGGGCAGAATCCATCTCATAACATCAGAGCATGGGAACAGCTCTAGTCTGGTAGCCACCTTCTTGATGGCGGATTTCTCTATGTTGGCATAAATGGGCTCCTCTTCGAGACCCATGTCTAGGAATTCCCTGCGGGAAATCAATCTATATATCTCATCCCATTTATACTCAGGCTCAACACCTGACACACATTGGGTGTCCTCATATATATATTCTGTCTGTGTGACGACCTCTATTGTTGATTGTTCTTTGACCACAGGGGCCTTCTTTTTCTGCCTTTTGGACATTGTAAGTTCTTCCTGCCATGTATAACATTATGACATTAAGTAATTCGGATTTGCGAACATTGTGTAGCAGTTTATTCTTTCTCAAGTGTATCATGACTGTAATGAAATTAAGACATAAGCCCTTAAGGCTGAATAATTGAACTAGTATGCAATACTGTGCACTGTGCTATTATCCTATGTCTAGTATGATAATAATCTGTGCAACAAACGCATGCATTGCACAGCTCTATAATGCCTTGAGACTAGGGTGCAATATTTCATGACTTGATTTATGTGAAGCATACACAGTTCTGAACAATCTACCACTGTTGCATAATATCAAGCTTATCAACCATGCTTGAGACAGTATTAAATATACGCTATTATGTGACATGCCATTTTCCAAAGATAGCAATACATTGAAGCAAAATATGCACATCATATGCAGAGTGCCATTTAAAGTGAAAGAAGGCATAGAAACCAATGCATGTATGCACAATCCAACAATGCCCTAACTATTTAAAAAAAACTAAATCCTACGCAATACAGTGAGCAATCATCTCGCAGTACCGTTTCTCCTATTAAAATAACTCGCTATAAAAATGTATGGATCTTAAAAGCAAAGGGAAAATGTATCTTTCCCAAAATCAAACATTTCGATGACATGGCTTTATCAAGGATAAAAACGGCAATAGCCTATGTGGCTCGCGGAAAGATAGTTACATCGGTGCGGCTAGATACTACGGGCATCAATAACAAATTTTTTGCACACGACGCTCTCACCAGAGCCACTATCCACGACATCCTCAAATTGCAAACACTTTAGCGACACAGCCCTCATAAACACCTAGGGTTTCAGACAGCCGAGATTGACGGACTGCGTGGGACGGCGCGGGTGAAAAGTCGGGGTTCGAAACCAGGTAAACAGAAAAAACGCCAGTGGAGGAAACATTCGACCGCAAGAAAACCACCGCAAAACCTCTCTGGGCTTCATCATTGTACGGAAAACCAGATGCAGGCGGCATAACGGCCGCCTGCACCTTGCCTTCATCCACTGCGCGAGGTGAAATAATACAGCCGGGGTCAAAAGACAATACGCAGGCTTTTAAAAAAAAAGAAAATGCCCCTCCTAGCCGCAAATAGTTAACCGAACCGAAAAAATCTCAATATGCGGGTGCAAAACACAAGAAAAACGACTATGGCACCTAGCCATGGGGAAAAATTCGTATGCAGGCAAAACGGGAAATGTGTACACAACCCTAGTAATACCCCCAACTGCAGCAAACATCACCCAATCAAAACCTTGAATAGCACTAGGTAGGGCGATAACGAGCCTACCTGGCAGTGCCGCGCAGCTGATGAGGCGAGGACGGTTGAGCTTCCAACTGACACCTGGACGCAAGCACCAGCACGATAGTCCACGCAGTTCGAGGGATCGACCGCACGGAGAGGACAACGACAGCTCGAGCCAAAATAAAATAATACCACATTCCAAATCACCCCTCGTATATATAAAAGGGTCGCACGTGCGAGAGCTCTAAATCAGCCGCGAAACCAAATCTGAGTCGGGCGGCTAGAACCCCAGACCTTCTGCAACGGCGGACAGTCCCCAGCACCAACTCACCCGCAACGGCTAATAGAACGCATGAATCAACAATGATCGGGCGTCGGTGAGGACCGAGATCGGAGACAGACAACTTGGATTCCTCCGCAACGATGGGCGTTCATAAGTTGAACTCCATCCGCAACGGCGGACAGCATGAAGCAAACAGGCTCCGATACGCAGCTGGAAGACAACTCAAAGCGCAGATCAGAGGGTAAGATAAAGTCAAAGACCAACATGATCCGCAACGGCGGACGCCCGGAGTGAAGATCTGTCCGCGACGTCGGACGAGGGAGAACTCAACCCTTCCGATGAAGAATCAAAAACCACCCGAAACGTCAAAGAACCGAAACTCACCCATAACGGCGGGACAATCAAAACCATCCGCAATGGTGAAGAATCGAAAACCACCCGCAACGACGAAAAAATCAATAACTTAACTCTCGATTCAAAAGGTTTTGAAAGATATGCAAAAACAACGATGAGCTCGATCAAGAATGGGATTCTTTCAAGCATTAAAAAAGAAAAACAGATCGATTGACAGCAATCCAAGGAGCTGGAAAACGTTCCAAAATCCATAGGCCAAAAGTCATCAGACTGAAACCAGGAAGAAAACCAACTTATTCAAAGTAAAGGAGGGTCCAAATTTTTTTAGAATTTTTGGAAAATGTTGCAGCTGCAACAATTGGCGACTACCTGGTGAACCCCAGATTTCTGAATCAACTCTCCTTCTCAGCTTAAGACTGTCTGAATAAAATCAAAATATTCTAGATGTCTGTATTCCCAAGCAAGGCAACTTATGCATTAAATTACTTAGAATAAGCCCATCTTTTCGGGAAAATGTAACATCAGCAGTATTTTAGGTCTGAATAACTCTTTTGAGGCCAAATGGATGAGGTTTATTTTCCCTACCCTTGGGCAGCTACAGCTTAGACACCACAGGACTGTAATAGAAGGTAACAGTATTATCCTTTTGCTCCTCATTCCCATGCCAATTTTGCACTTTTGTGCCTTCTAGAACTTTAGTTATTTTGATATGAGTCTTCCTGTAGGCCTTTCTTACTGAATTTTAATTCAGTATCCTCTATCCCATAGTGTCCTTTTGTGTGAATGATATATTTCATACTTCAATTCACGGACGGAGAGGATCTTGTGGCCATTTGGTACTTTATGCTTTGAGATTAATGCTTTTTTGAGCTTCGCTTTGAGATGTCTTGCTTCTTTTAGGAGTTTTGACTCTTAATATCTTTCAGCCTTTTCTTGTAATTTATGGCATGGGATCATTTATATATAATAAACTGTTCCACCCTGCTTCCTTTCCGTGGGTCTTTTGCTGTCACTCCCTTAGGTATTCAAGATGTGAAATAGATGGAGCCTCAAAATAGTACTTCAGATCTTTTCCACTTCTGAGTTATTTACAGGGGTTAAGTGAGACTTCAATAAATGCATGCCAGTTAGGAATACGGTTACTAGAAGATATTCTATGCTTTAAAGCACAGTCTTTCACTCAAGATTTTAGTTAACAAAGAACCCTAATGTTTCCATTGCATCCAAAATTTTGCCTCTTATTCAAAATCAAAGGAAAACTAGCAAAGCTATAAAGAAAACAGCAGCATAGCAAGTAATCAAAAGAAAGAAAAACATCAAAGCATTAAAGCGAGAAAACCAGCATCTAGTATTAGAAAAACAAAACAATTTATTTATGTACAATAAGAGAAAGAAAACAAAAATTTGCCCACTCCTGAAAATATTTAAAACGTAGAGAGCTAAGGAATGGGCTGGGTTCTAGACACGAGTTATCTATCCATGGTATAACTGTGCTGATATTGAAATGGAACCCATGTCTAGGATCCTGCAGTCATTTCTTTCGGCCTGAGGGAGTTGAAGGAGCTCAGGCTGAGTGCCCATCATAGGACTGGCCCTTTTTGAGGTATGATGCTCTGGCTTAAGCTCAATGAGATAGTTTCCCAGGATAGAATCAGCAGACTCATTTCCTTCTCCTAACTTAGTGACAGTATACTTCATATATGGTTCTCTCACAATTTTTATATGACTTGGGGTACCCTTGAGAGGCAACCACAGATGATACCAATCTGAAGCAAAATATCCTTTCAGCCTGGTAGTCCAATCTCGGTTGAGAATGACCCCATATCCCCTTGGTATATTAGCCACCATAATGTCAATAAATTGACATATTTTTTTGTTTGCAGCCAAACGAATGAGGACATTCTTCATTTCACCCACCACCTTGACTCCTGTGCGATCTAATTGCATTACTTCACGAGGTGTGGACTCTAGCTGTCCATTAATCCTTTTACAAATCTCAAGGGGCATCACATTTACTGCTGCTCCAGAGTCTACTAAGCAATTATGCACATTGTAATTCAGCATCTCTAGAGTCAAGAGAAAAGGAGGGGTGTCAATGTTTTCTTTCCAACCTGGTTCTTGGTCTTCTTTTCCTAGTTGGTTTTGCATAGGTATATCCTTTGTTAGCTCTTGAGTTTCATCAGATTTTTCCCCACTGACCCCTATCTTTTCCTCTACAGGATCGACAGTCTTAGTGGTTGGTTCTGTCCTCTAGTTGAGGGTATTGTTCTGATGTGCTTTGCCCTCGTTCAGTTTCTTAACATTCTCCTGCAAACTATTAACCTTAGAAATCATTGTATTGTCTTGGTATATGACTCCCATGTCCTTTGTGGTCGTAGATGTGCATTTAGATTTAGGAGTGTCATCTTCAATGTCAAATAGTGAAATACCACTCCATGAGAACATAGTATCATCTTCTGGTTTGCTTATGATCTGTTTGTCCTTTTCTTCCTCACCACTGTCCCTAATCAATTTAGGATCCAACAACTTGTTCATCACCAATGTCATTGAATGTAACCATTGAGGACTCTTCTTCTCAGAATGAGGTTGTTGATGAAAAGTACAGAAATTATCCCCTCCTATTTCTGTTATGTTTATTGATGCCAAATTAGGAGGTGGGACTTTCCATTGGTTGTTATCTTCCTTTTTTGGATAGTGTGGCTTATTGGTTTTCTGAATGTCCCTCTCCTTTTCCATATCTACAATTTGGTTGGACATTTTCTGAAGTACTTTCATCATCTCATGATAATCATGTGGTTGATCTTCTCTAGATTTAAATAGAAGTGAGCTTCTTCTTACAGTGGTCTTCTCTTCAAGTGAGTCAGGATAGTCTTCTACACTCTCACTTTCAGCCTCTACCCTCTCAGCCTCTTGATAAGTCTCTACCAGTGTAGGCTTGGCTTTCATCTTGGAAAACATGGCCAGCTCATGTCCTAAGGCTGAGGTATAATACTCAATCAAGAATTTATCTGAAGGTTTGTCCACAGCAGAAATTTTTTTTAAGTACAGTGAAAATCTCTGAGTGAAACTATGTACCTTTTCATTCCTCTCTTTTCTTAACAAACCAAGCCCTTTCATCAACGAGGCATGTGTCTTCTGAGTTGTGTATTTACTTCTAAAAATTCTTTCAAATGTGTCCCAGTTAGGAATGGAGTTTGCAGGTAGACCAAAATACCAAGACGTTGCTGTTCCTTTCAAAGTATGAGGGAACAATCTGCAGACTACATCTTCATACTCCCCAGCCCTTAGCCCTTATAATGCTAGGTAAAAGATTTGGAGGTGATCCTCTATAGCAATTCCTTCCTCAGGGTCAAACTTAGGCAAGAGCTTGTCAAAGGCTTGAGGTAAATTATGCAAAGGAGGTATTAAGTTCAGAGGGGACCGAGCTCTCCATGCCGGCAGAGGGTTGGGTTGATTACCAGCCATGAGCAAAGGTAAATAGATAAGCCACTGGGAAAAACAATCATTCAAGGATAGCACCGGAAACTGTGAACACTTGGTTTAGGTTGAAAGCTTCAAACATCTGCTGGTAGGATGGTTTTGGGAAATTAAGTTCCACGGCCAGCCTTTACTGGTGGCCCTCCTTCTAGCGCCAAAACTGTTTAGGCATGGAAATTCGCAGGTGGCAACAGTAAGGGATTCTTCCCAATCAACGTTCCCAACTATCCCATTGATTGTTTGGTATAGGGAATCCATCCAGTTTTGCGGTCCGGCTACCGTAGGTCAAACACAAACAAAGGCTTTACCGGTTGCGGCCTGGTCCACCGGAATTTGTATTTTAACTTAAATATGAAATGCAAGTATCTAACTAATCAAGTAGAATGGTGAAGGATGCAGGGAGCAGTCACAATGTGATGCGCAGGTTCTTACCTATCGTCTTAGGCTCACCAGCACCAGAATCACACATCCATCTATGCACTAACCTAGCTATTTGTCTATCTATTTACCTCTATCTACCTATCCCCGGGGAGCTAGTTTGTAATTAACCGGGGAGCCAGTTTGTAATTAATATGTATGAGTAATGTGGATGTGCACACATAAAAAAAGCAATTACAGATAGATGAAATTAACTTTTATACGTATGAACAATGAAAAATATTTCACAACCAGATAGCTAATTGTTTATGATCAACATACATTACTCATGGTGGTTATTTCATAAAATAAATCAGAAATCGTTAAACAAAGACATAGGTCATAAAGTTAGAACGATCTCACGATTCACAGATACAATGCTGAAAAACAAAGTAGTTCATCTTTTGACTATGCATGGCAAAACATTTGAAATCCCACCAATCTTCTTTCAACATGCAAACTGTAAATTTTATTGCAAAAGGAAGTAGTTCTCCTTACAACAACCTTCCAGTATTACTGGGGAAAAAAGCCTCTACTCCTTCTACGCTTCCTACTTTTATACAAAAAAGGTAAAAATGGTTGGGCTGCCCAAAGTGGCCTTTGGGCTTCCCAACCCTTTGTTTTCCCAACGCTTCATTTTTTCCAAAAAAAGGCTTTTTACAAATTACAAAATTGACCGGTCCTCTATGAGGAGGGTTCCGCTTGGTTTCCAAGGAATTTTTTCCATGCTGCTGCTTCAGCAGCGAGGCCTTCAAAAGCGCATGGCTCTAGGAACTGGATGTTAATTTCAAACTTGTCAACTTGGTTCCTGATGGCCTCGATCCTTGCTGGGCTCAACCAAAGCTGGTCTTCTAGAACCTGTATGCGAACGGCTGCGTGACCCACTTCGTTCTTCAGTACTATGGCATCAATGGATTGAATCTGTTGTGTCCTTGCCTCTGCATCTTGATGCCCTTTCTGCAATATGTCCACAAAGGTTTCATGATCTGGGAACTCTTCAAACCTAAGCTCAGCCTCTGTCTAGCAGCAGTTATATGCATTAAGGAACCTTTTAAAATATTCTGAGCATGCTACCTGTGTCATTCGGACAACCTTCTTAAAGTCTTCAGCAGTGCTGATGGCAAACTCTACTAGGCTGTGATCTCTCCTAAGGGTTTGATGATCTTTGGCTGGTAGTTCTCCTGGAATCTCGGCATCATCTTCTGGTATTGCCAATCTGGCGTTCAAGACCTCAAGAACATCTTGGGACATTTTTACGAAATAGGAGGAAGTTTCTATGATCTCCTCTAACCTGCTGTCCATCTGAAGAACTTTGCATCTTTCTTTTTCCAAAGCAGTCTGCTGCTGCAGCATTTTATCCTTTTGTGCTAGTATATATTCTTTAAATGGCTGCAGATCGACCTGTTGTTCCTTTGCTGTCTCCAGTTTAGCAGTCAGAGAAGCCAACTACTCTTTCAGTTCTTGGGTGTATGCAGTATTGGACTCATAGATGATATTCTGCTGCGCCTCTAGGTCTTCCACTCTTGCCCTCAACCGTTCCTTCTCATTTTTGAAATCTTGGACTTCCTGTTGTACATTTTCTAGAGCCTCTTGTGTTGTTTCCTTGGCTTGTGTCTCTACTTGGAGGGCATGGATTTCACCCTTTGTGGATTCCATTTCCCTTAGCACGTGTTCATACTTCCTCTTAAGTCTGCTACCCTCTCCTCTTTCTTGTCTCAGTGTGTCTTTTAGTTGAGCAGTGGTCTTCTTAGTTGACTCTAATTCAATCATCACCTTGTTTATGTTATCAGCGGAGGCATCAATTAGTGCAGCCCCAGCTCTTATCGTGAGCATAGGATCTTTGTCTGTCCCTAGCATGACTGCTGTATCTGTGACCATCTTCCCTGATAGATTTTTCGCCTCCACCTTCTTTTCCATCCTCCTTTTTATTCTTTTAGTGGTCCTATCATAATATACAGTACTGAAATCAGGGACTTCTTCCCCTTTCTTCTGGACGAAAGGCACTATTTGGAGCATAGGGGTTACAGGAGTGCTAGCAGTAGGTACTTGAAGGATTTGCACCTCAGGGTTTTCCTCTTCCTGAATCTGCCCTGTTGGTGTTTCAGAGGTTGACTGTTATGTTAACTTAATCTTTTCAGCCTCCTGCCCTTGGAGCTCTTCATTTAGTTTTCCCTGTGCTTCTTCAGCTACTTGCCTAGCTGCCTCTTCTGTTTCTCTGGCTGCTTCTTTTGCTAGTTCAGCTGCTTCCTGGACAGCTTTCCTTTTCTCTTCTTATCCCTTCTGCAGCCACTCTGCAGCCTCATTTTCCAGCCTCTGAGCTTCCTCCCTTATTCTTTTGGCTCCTTCTTCAGCTCTGGCTTGTTCAGCTTTGGCTTGCTCTGCCCCTTTTCCACCTTTGGTGGGGTTCTTTGGTTTGAATGTTCTTCTGAGTGCCGTCATGTTTGGGGCATTCCGAAAAATAGATTCATCCTTATCATAATGATGGGTATATTCAAAGAACACTTTATGCTTCTTGCAGTGCTCAGCCACTTTACCATGAGTGTCATTGCGCCGGAAAGGAATCTCCCCAAAATGGAACTTCCCTAGTTCCTCTATGAATTCAGTAGCTTGTTTCACATTGGCGAATTTGAAACTACCTAACTTGAAAGGTAAAGGGGGATATGCAGCCTTCTTATGCTGGAACAAGAAATGACCAACTCCATCAATGAACACTTGTCTGATAGCCTCTGTATGGATTATATAATCGGTTGCATACTTTGGCAGCAGATAAGGTGTCTTCGAGCCTCCATACATTCTAAGATACATACCATTGTCGGTCAAGAAATAATCTCCATACTCCTCTATTACCTGCATAGCATCTTCCGACATGCAGTCACATTCCTTCCGGAATATAAGCGTGTATAGTGGCATAATGAAATGCTCACATACTTCTCTGCAATAATTGTGGTACTGATGAGCCCACAATGGTTTGTAAGCTGCATATACAGGCATTCTCTCCCTATCCCAGGCACACTTGAGGCCGGGGAAAGGCTGGTTACATAGTATGCAGTCTATCAAAATTGAACTCATGTAGAATTCAGATTTTTTACGTGCTTCTCCTCCTCCCAAGGCTGCAGCTACGCAAGAAGAGAGACTGCTTGATACGAGGCTAGCCCAGTTGAAGATTGTTCCTTGGGTCGCCACATGGAACATAATGGGGACCCATTAAAATTTGAAGAGTCTGCCACTGGCTGTACCAAAGATCCTGTTTAGCATCAGAGCTACAAACCTGTAAGGAGCTCTTAAGCTCGCTGTATCATAATCCTCGGTTGCTCTGTGTCGATAGAGCTTTCCTGGCAAGAGCATTCTCTTCAGGGTTTCCACTAAATCCATCCTGAGGTTATCCAACCAATCATTTGACAGGAAGATTTGAGGCTCTGGCAGGTGGTAAGCCAGCGCCACATACCCTGGGCTAAATGCAGCATAGCCCTAACCTTCGACATTTCCTATGAGCATTATGTTGTTGTTTGTGTGGGGCAGAATCCATCTCATAACATCAGAGCATGGGAACAGCTCTGGTCTGGTAGCCACCTTCATGATGGCGGATTTCTCTATGTTGGCATAAATGGGCTCCTCTTCGAGACCCATGTCTGGGACTTCCCTGCGGGAAATCAATCTGTATATCTCATCCCATTTATACTCAGGCTCAACACCCGAGACACATTGGGTGTCCTCATATATATATTCTATCTGTGTGACGACCTCTATTGCTGATTGTTCTTCGACCATAGGGGCCTTCTTTTTCTGCCTTTTGGACATTGTAAGTTCTTCCTGCCATGTATAACATTATGACATTAAGTAATTCGGATT
>LPNX011206878.1:555319-606653 GCA_001517045.1 Pseudotsuga menziesii | reverse complement strand
TAGGGTGCAATATTTCATGACTTGATTTATGTGAAGCATACACAGTTCTGAACAATCTACCACTGTTGCATAATATCAAGCTTATCAACCATGCTTGAGACAGTATTAAATCTACGCTATTATGTGACATGCCATTTTCCCAAGATAGCAATACATTGAAGCAAAATATGCACATCATATGCAGAGTGCCATTTAAAGTGAAAGCAGACATAGAAACCAATGCATGTATGCACAATCCAACAATGACGTAACTATTTAAAAAAAACTAAATCCTGCGCAATACAGTGAGCAATCATCTTGCAGTTCCGTTTCTCCTATTAAAATAACTCTCAATACAAATGTATGGATCTTAAAAGCAAAGGGCAAATGTATCTTTCCCAAAATCAAACATTTCGACGACATGGCTTTATCAAGGATAAAAACGGCAATAGCCTATGCGGCTCGCGGAAAGATAGTTACATCGGTGCGGCTAGATACTGCGGGCATCAATATCAAATTTTTTGCACGTGACGCTCTCACCAGAGCCACTATCCATGACATCCTCAAATTGCAAACACTTTAGCGACACAGCCCTCATAAACACCTAGGGTTTCAGACAGCCGAGATTGATGGACTGCGCGGGATGGCGCAGGTGAAAAGTCGGGGTTCGAAACCAGGTAAACAGAAAAAAACGCCAGTGGAGGAAACATTCGACCGCAAGAAAACCACCGCAAAAACTCTCTGGGATTCATCATCGTAAGGAAAACCAGATGCATGCGGCATAATGGCCGCCTGCACCTTGCCTTCATCCACAGCACGAGGCGAAATAATACAGCCGGGGTCAAAAGACAATACACAGGCTTTAAAAAAAAAAGAAAACGCCCCTCCTAGCCGCAAACAGTTAATCGAACTAGAAAAATCTCAATATGCGGGCGCAAAACACAAGAAAAACGACTATGGCACCTAGCTGCGGGGAAAAATTTGTATGCAGGAAGAACGGGAAATGTGTACACAACCCTAGTAATACCCCCAACTACAGCAAACATCACCTAATCAAAACCTTGAATAGCACTAGGTAGGGAGATAACGAGCCTACCTGGCAGTGCCGCGCAGCTGATGAGGCGAGGACGGTTGAGCTTCCAACTAACACTTGGACGCAAGCACCAGCACGATAGTCCACGGAGTTCGAGGGATCGACCGCGTAGAGAGGACAACGACATCTCGAGCCAAAATAAAATAATACCACATTCCAAATCACCCCTCGTATATATAAAAGGGTCGCACGTGCAAGAGCTCTAAATCGGCCGCGAAACCAAATCCGAGTCGGGCGACTAGAACCCCAGACCTTCCGCAACGGCGGATAGTACCCAGCACCAACTCACCCGCAACGGCTAATAGAACGCGTGAATCAACAATGATCGGGTGTCGGTGAGGACTGAGATCGGAGACAGACAACTTGGATTCCTCCGCAACGGCGGGCATTCATAAGTTGAACTCCATCCGCAACGGTGGACATCACGAAGCAAACTGGCTCCGATACGCAGCCGGAAGACAACTCAAAGCACAGATCGGAGGGTAAGATAAAGTCAAAGCCCAACATGATCCGCAACGGTGGACGCCCGGAGTGAAGATCTGTCTGCGACGTCGGACGAGGGAGAACTCAACCCTTCCGATGAAGAATCAAAAACCACCCGAAACGTCAGAGAACCGAAACTTACCCATAACGGCGGGACAATCAAAACCATCCGCAATGGTGAAGAATCGAAAACCACCCGCAATGACAGAAAAATCAATAACTTAACTCTCGATTCAAAAGGTTTTGAAAGATATGCAAAAACAACGATGAGCTCGATCAAGAATGGGATTCTTTCAAGCATTAAAAAAGAAAAACAGATCGATTGACAACAATCCAAGGAGCTGGAAAACATTCCAAAATCCATAGGCCAAAAGTCATCAGACTGAAACCGGGAAGAAAACCAACTTATTCAAAGTAAAGGAGGGTCCAAATTTTTTTAGAATTTTGGGAAAATGTTGCAGCTGCAACACTTTGCAAAGAACTCTGAGTAAATTCTATCTATTAGTTTAGTAACTAAAAGCAATGAGAATATGATTAATAACTAATATAAAAATAAATATCTATCTATGTAAAGAACTGTTTATAATTATCAGATAGGCTTATATCGGTGAAGTTAAACTTGAGGGTCAAAACCTTAAACCAAATTTATTTAATCTATATAAATAAAAACATTTAAGCTAGAATCCATTTATTTGGATTATTATATTAGTAAGCCATTAAACTACTATAGACTGTTTACAGTCCTTTTAAGGACAAATGAAAAGACAAATGTACAGATACAACTTAAAATTATCACAACAGATCTATAATACTAAATAAAACAAAAATTAATTAGTAACAGAACCTATTAAAAAATTAAATTGAAAAATTAAATTAGACAAGGGTTTCGTTCAGGAAAACCCAAGTTTGTTCTTTCCGAATAGGTAGGTTAATTTTATAAATTATACACTATGACTGTGTTACAATCTTAATTAAAAACAATAATCTATTTAAAAAATATAATAGATAGTAAAATTCTTCATTAACTGTCAGTTAGGGAAAACCCTAACATACACAGATTCACATTATACGTTATCACTACAAAAACGAGTCTGAGCTCGAAGAAAATCTTTTTAAAAACCAATGTATTACATTAACAGGACGTAAGGCTAGAAACTTAAACTAATTACAACACCCAGCTCAAGGCTAAGACAACCCAATGACATAGCGAGGGCTTACAATAGAGTAGAACCAACTACATTTTAAAAACAATACAATTATATAACTAATGGCGAAACTGGACAAGCTTCCAAGCTCGGGGTTTCACCATCGACAACCTATTGCAAATAGGGTAGGAACCCATTCGTTGAACCCAAGGCTTACTGGATTGGAGCCACAAGCCCTCGAAGACAACCAACATTATCTTCGTCACAGGTTGCAAGAAGTAGCCAAGAGTTCCTGCAAAGAGAGCACAATAATGAGCGTTAGTTTCAAAAATCTTTCACTATTGTAAACCCTACTGTAAAATATAACTTTACTATGAATCTTCTATTCTGAAAATAAAACTAAATATTTACCTTAATGAAGAGTAATGAACAGTCTAGCGACGGGACTGTCATCAACTACAAAGTGTGCATACAAATATTCAAAACCCTACGATGTCGATGGAGCACAATTAACAACAATGAAACTTAACTTCTCACTTTAGTGATAGGCCACGGGGAAGGCAGGATGAAGCTAAGGACAGGCTGCGATCCAAGTGCAAACAACCAGTAACTCTTTCATAGTAAAACCCATAGCTACGAAGGCTAGCAATAAGACTGAACTCAGGAGACTACAACAACGTTAACCCATGTTTTGGAGCAAGTTAGAATGGGAAGAACACTCATGACCACCATGAAACCTTGCAGAGAGCCTGAAGGCCAGCGTCAACTTCGGAGGAAGAATGACAAGCAATTAGGGTTGTAAGAGTTTTATACCGCCAACACATGGACAGGAGGTGACAACGTTCCCTCAAATATTTCCAACTATGCATGGGTCAATTCCAAAGTTCACCTACATTTCAATCATCCAAATTATTAAAAACAATCATAAGTAACAGAGCCTTTTAAAAAAATAAATTGGAAAATTAAATTAGACAAGGGTTTCATTCAGGAAAACCCTAGTTTGTTCTTTCCGAACATGTAGGTTAATTTTATAAATTATACACTATGACTGGGTTACAGTCTTAATTAAAAACAATAATCTATTTACAAAATATAATAGACAATAAAATTCTTTATTAATAGTCGGTTAGGGAAAACCCTAACATACATAGAGTCACATTATACATTATCACTTCAAAAACGAGTCTGAGCTTGAAGAAAATCTTTTTAGAAACCAATGTATTACATTGATAGGCCGTAAGGCTAGAAGCTTAAACTAATTACAACGTCCAGCTCAAGGCTGAGACAACCCAATGACATAGTGAGGGTTTGCAACAGAGTAGAACCAACTACATTTTAAAAACAAGAAAATTATATAACTAATGGCGAAACTAGACAAGCTTCCAAGCTTGGGGTTTCACCATCGACAACCTATTGCAAACAGGGTAAGAATGCATTCGTTGAACCCAGGGCTTACAGGATTGGAGCCATAAGCACTCAAAGATAGCCAACATTATCTTTGTCAGAGGTTATAAGAAGTAGCCACGCGTTCCTGCAAAGAGAGCACAATAATGAGCGTTAGTTTCAAAACTCTTTCGCTATTGTAAACCCTACTGTAAAATATAACTTTACTATGAATCTTCTATTCTGAAAACAAAACTAAATATTTACCTTATTGAAGAGTAATGAATAGTCTAGCGACGGGACTGTCATGAACTGCACACTGTGCATACAAATCTTCAAAACCCTACGATGTCACTGGAGCACAACCAACAACAATGAAACTTAACTTCTCACCACAGTGACAGGCCACGGGGAAGGCTGGATGAAGCTAAGGACAGGCTGAGATCCAAGTGCAAACAACCAGTAACTCTCACATAGTAAAACCCATAGCTACGAAGGCTAGCAATAAGACTAAACTTAGGAGACTACATCAACGTTAACCCAAGTTTTGGAGCAAGCTAGAATGGGAAGAACACTCACGGCCGCCATGAAACCTTGCAGAGTAGCCCCAAGGTCAGTGTGAAATTCGGAGGGAGAATGACAAATGATTAGGCTGTAATGATTAGGCGTTTGGATAAAACAATAATTTCTAATCGTTGACCTAGTGAAAGCTGGTAACCACATAATCTTTTGGATAATCTCGAAATCGATTATGCTTAGAACCTTTCAAACTACAAGTAGGGTTATATATTTGTAAGCATTGTGGAGTATGCATGTATTATAGTCCAAAGTTAGCATTTATAAACAAATATCTTGGGTGGTTATAAATTATGAAGTTGAATAGCATAATAAAAGAATATAAACATGGCTTTTACCAAGATCGATGTTGGTTTAAACTTTCGTATACTTTAGTTTCTTCTCAACCTGTCAATACTAGAAGTTACCATATTTGTTTATGTTGGACAAGATAGTTGGTGGTTGATCAAGATAACCTGTACTTAGCATAGGGTAGAATTATGATCATAGTGGAAAGATATACCATAATAGCCACTATAGACATTAACTTAATGTAAAAGAGACATTATGGTAATAATAAAATTACAATGGAATAACCATGCTTAAGTCTTTAATCATTGGAATGATACTGATTGACTTAGATTTAGGAAGTAAGGGAAAACAATATTCCATGTGAAACGATGCAGTTATTTTTTTACAATAATCAAGCTTATAATATCAAGGAGTTTTACAGGCAGTAAGTTTCCCTACAGAATGTAAATAACGATTAGTTTGGTACTTTAGTAAAGACTACGTTATTGTATGTGATTACAATAGTACATGTAGTACGACATTGATGAGGAAGTTGATAACCTGTTAGTGAGCGACTGGTTGTACATATAGGTAATAGGTTGATAATTACCATAACGAGTAAGTTAAAAATAAAATCAAATCATATATTCTAATGAGAATCTTTACTATCAGTATTGATAGAATCTCTTCCATGTATAAAAACAAATAGTACAAATAAGTGTAACATTGCAAGTTAAGCATGTTAAAATAGAAATGATTATACGACAAAGTTTACAAGTTTAGAGTTCACAGTAAGTATATTTAGTGTTACTAAGCTTGATAAAGAAAGGACCCTTTTATCTGAACTTTGCTTACAAGAAAAACTGGAGAAGATAAACTACTTTACCTTATTGAAGTTGCTTGAAAATTATCAACTTATTTTACTAGCATATTATTTTCCAAACATAAACACTTCTTGATACTTTATCATTTTTAAAACGTCTACTTGTTTGATCGTACCTATGAACCTGCAAGAACCAGTAATCTGTTTGCATTAGCATAAATGCTAATTAATCCCAGGATTCAAAGTTAGATTCCACCTACTTGCCATAAAGAAGACTCGTTAGTAAACTGAAAGAAAACAGTATGCAAGTAAACTTTATTTATGTTACGATAAAGAAACTGCTTTAGTTAACATAATTTGAAAATGTGTAATACTAATCGTTAGACTATTTCATTTTCCGCTAACCATTAGCTATTAGTAAACCGCATATTCAACATTTTATGTTATCTCAAAATTTTAAATTTTTGTGAAATTTTGGGATTTTGACATGTGGTATCAGAGCACAAGGTTCAAACACTAGGCCTTAATGAAGCCCAACTAGCTTTTATGAAACAGTGATTTTGAATTATTTTGTTGATGTATTTTCTTTTAAATGTTATTCAACAGAGAAATTGTTTATGAAGTTTAACAAACAGGTATGGAAAGGCTAGAGGAATATGTGGAAGAGAAATCTCCACTTACTTAACCAGAAAACTTACCAAGAGATCCTATACCAGAAGACCTAACCACCAATTCCTCAGAATTGTTACAAATAGTAAGAGATTTAAAATCTGAAATGGAATCAGTTAAACAAGAGAATGAAAGGATTTTGAGGGCTCAGAAGGAGCTGAATCAGATCCTAACAGAAAGGTTTCAAACTGAGGGTAGGGGTAAAAGAGCTGAATCAAAAGATACAAGTCATGAACATAAAAATAACAAGATTAAACAGACTAAAAATGAAAGCAACTCATCCTCAGAGGTGTTTGGTGAGCAACGTAATTTTCATTTCACTAGTGATAGTAGTGATGATAACCATTATACTAAAAAGAGAAATATAAAACCTATGAGGAAATTTCTGGGGAATTCAAAAAGATAAAACCACCAACATTCAATGGAGAGATTGAGAAGGGGGAGGAAGCGGAATCCTAGTTATCTGGGATGAAAAAGTACTTCCAGATATATAACTATTCTAACCAATTAAAGGCTATAATGGCTATCTACAATCTCTGAGGAAAGTTTGAAATTTGGTGGCAAGACTTTAAGAGAGTGAAGGGAATAAAAGAGAAGAACGTAAATTGGAGTACCTTCAAGAGGTACTTTAAAAAGAAATTTATGTCCGAACAATACTATGAAGAGAGAGCAAAAGAATTCTATGAGCTTAAATTAGGATCAATGACTATGAAAGATCTAAACAACAAGTTTTTAAGTCTACTTAGGTATGTGCCATACCTTGTAGATGAAAAACCAAAGGTACAATGATCCCTCAGCTGTCTACCTTATCATATTGAGGACAACATTGAGTATGAAAATACAAAGACTTTGGAAGAAGCTGTGTGGAAAGCCAACTTCTATTATGAACAGAATCGGAAGAAGGAAAGCATGGCCAACTGGAAGGCCAAGAAGAATAATAACCATTATGATCAAAAGAAGAAAGAATTTGTGCCCAATGAGAATTCTAAAAACAATAAGGCCAGAAATTTTCCAAACAAGAATTTCCAAGGAAATAAGAATAATTCACCAAGCAATCAAAATAATTCCAAGGGTAAAGAATTTACTAATAACCATGGTAATTACACCAAGAACTTTGAACGCAAAGAACCAATAAAGTGCTTGGAGTGTAATGGCCCACATTATGCTTTAGTCTATCCTAATCGGAAAAAGTCTGTCAGTAATATTCATACAATATATGAGGAGATGAATGTTGGAGAATTAGCGAGGACTATGCCTATAATCAATGCAGCCTTGGAGAATCGACAAGCAGAGTATCAAAATTCCATTATGGAAGTAGAAGGTATGATAAACCAAACCCCTATAACTATTTTAATTGATCTAGGAGCTAGTCTTAGTTATATTTCACCTAAAATGGTAGAAAAATGTAAGTTACCTGTTGAAAAACTTGAAAATTCTTGGTTGGTTCAGTTAGCCACTGGTGCTAAAAGGAAGGTAACTTGTTTTGTAAAAGAATGTGCAGTAGTTATGGATCAATTTGAAACTATTGTAAAGCTTAATTTATTGCATCTTGGTTCTTATGACTTACTCATCAGTATGGATTGGTTAGAACAACATAGGGTAATTTTAAATTGTTATGATAAACCTTTACGTGTATAAACAGTGACGAAAAACCAGTAAGTGTAAAAGGAATCCCTAGAAAAACCACCATAAGGCATATTTATGCTCTGCAGCTTAAGAGAGCTGTTAGGAATTGTTCTAAAGCTTATGCAGTAACAATAAATGACGAGGAGAATTTAAATAAGACAGATAAATTAAAATTGGAGGACATACCAGTTTTAAGAGAGTATGCTGATGTATTTCCGGAAGAAATTCTGGGACTACCCTTGAAAAGGGAATTGGATTTTACCATTGAGTTGGTACCTGGTGCAGTACCTAGCTTAAAGGCCCCTTATCGAATGAACATACTTGAACTTAATGAATTAAAGTCATAATTAAAAGAACTTATTGATAAAAAGTATATTTGACCTAGTGTGTCTCCCTGGGGGGCATCTGTCATCTTCGTTAAGAAAAAGGATGGAACCATGCGACTGTGCATAGATTACGGTCAATTGAATAAGATGACTATTAAAAATAGATACCCGTTGCCCCACATAGATGATCTATTTGATCAACTACGTGGAGCCATGGTGTTTTCAAAAATTGATTTAAGGTCTGGATATCATCAAGTTAGGATTAAAGATGAAGACATCATTAAAATAGCCTTTAGAACTCGATATGGTCATTATGAGTTTGTCGTCATGCCATTCGGGCTTACTAATTCCCCAACTATTTTTATGTGTTTAATGAACAACGTTATGCATAAGTATCTAGATAATTTTGTAGTCGTGTTTATCGATTATATATTAATCTATTCAAAAACTAAAGAAGAACATAAAGAACATTTAAAAATTGTTTTGCAAGAGTTATGAGATCATCAACTCTTTGCAAATTTTGGTAAATGTGATTTCTTCAAAGATAAGATTCAGTACTTAGGTCATGTAGTGACTGAGGAAGGGATTTCAGTAGATCCTGAAAAGATAAAGGCAATCGAAGATTGGTCGATTCCTAAGGATGTAACTGATGTTCGATCCTTCATGGGAATTATCGGTTATTACCGGAGTTTCATTGAAGGTTTTTTGAGAATCACGAATCCGATAACTTCTTTGCAGAAGAAAGAAAAGAAATTTGATTGGAACCAGAAATGCGAGGAAAGCTTTAAAAAGTTAAAATTTCTATTAACCAGCACACCTATTTTAAGAATAGTTGATCCAAATAAAGAATTTGTAGTGTGCACTGACACCTGTAATCATTGGTTTAGGCAGTGTTCTGACTCAATAATGGCATGTTATTGCGTATGAGTCTAGGAAATTAAAAATTTATGAAAATAATTATGCAACTTATGATCTGGAATTAGCTACTGTTATACATGCTCTAAAGATGTGGCGTCATCACCTAATTGGCAGAAAATTTATTTTAATGACTGATAATAAAGGACTAAAGTATATGCTAGATAAGCCTAATCTAAATGCCAGACAATCTAGGTGGCTAGCTTTTCTAAGTGAGTATGATTTCAAAATTCATCACATTAAAGGTAAAGAAAATAAAGTTGCTGATGCACTAAGTAGGAATACAAGGATGAATTTCACAGCAGTTATCAGCACTTATACAACAGATCTGGATGAACAGCTTAAAACAGGGATAGAACAGGATGAAATTTATCAAAATTTACAAGCTAAAACGAAAGAAAATCCAACAAACAGCTTAAGTAAAGGGTACAGTTTGAATACAAAATAATTTTTACTGTATAAAGACATAATGTATGTACCTAATGTACCTAAAGTTAAGTTGTTAATTTTGGATGAGATCCATAAAAATCCATATTCAGGTCGTCCAGGATATCAAAAGACTATAACTATGCTACGAAAAGAATATTTTTGGCCAAATATGAAGACTGAATTAGTAGAGTATATCACTAGATGTTTTGAATGTCAGCAGGTGAAAACTGAACATCAACACCCAGCTAGATTACTTCATCCATTACCCATTCCTAGCTGGAAATGGGAGATAATTAGTCTCGATTTTATTACTGGACTACCTAAAAATAAGAATTTAAATGTTTCTATCATGGTAGTGGTCGATAAGTTAAGTAAAGAAGCTCACTTTATACCTGTTAAAACTACATACAGAGCTGCAAACATAGGTGATATATTTCTAAAATAGATTTTTCGACTGCATGGAATACAGAAAGTTATAATCTCAGATAGAGATCCTAAATTTACAAGTAATTTTTGGAAATCTATGCTTAAAGGATTAAACACTACATTAAATTTTAGTACTTTGTTCCATCCTCAAACAGATGGACAGACTGAAAGAGTAAACCAAGTACTGGAAGATTTATTAAGAATGTATGTGAAAGACCAGCCAAGTAAATGGGAGGATTATTTGCATCTTGTAGAATTTGCTTATAATAATAATTATCAGGGATCGGCCAGATTTAGTCCTTTCGAAATATTGTATGGAAGGAAATGTAAACTCCTATCTCTTGGACTAATCTGGTGGATAGATTAGTATTAGGTCCTGAACTATTAAAGGAAATGGAAGAAATTGTAAAGCAAGTACAAGGTAATCTAAAAGTTACACAGGATCGACAGAAAAGTCAAGTAGACCTTAAAAGAACTCCAAAGATGTTTCAGATAGGTGAACATGTGTTCATAAAGGTGAGGCCCAGAAAGAGCTCTCTGAGATTGGGAAGTTATGAAAAACTAGCACCTCATTACTGTGGTCCATTTGAAATACTGTTCAGGATTGGACAAGTAGCTTATCAATTAGCATTACCACCAAATTTAAGAGTACATAATGTGTTTCACATTTTTGTATTAAAGAAATATGTTGATGTTGCTACTCATGTTGCTAATCGGAATGATGTATAGGTGGAACCAGAAGGAGATTTTCTGGTGGAACCGGAATGTATCCTAGGGTGGAGGGAGATCACACTTCGGAACCGCACCATTGGTCAGGTGAAGGTGCAATGGAAGCACCTTAGTCTAGAAGAAGCCACCTGGGAATTGGAAAGTAATATGTGAGATGCATATCTAGCTCTGTTCCAGGGAATTCCGAGGATTAAGAATAAATAACATCGAGGACGATGTTATACTTTAAGGCGGTGTGTATGTCACATGCCCCAATTTTGCAAAAAATGATGTTATATTATTTGATTTTATTTGAGGCCAGTATGCTAAATTTTATGCTAAGTTGTAATTGATGACTCAACAGAGTCAAGGATATTTAATGTAGTTTTGAATATTTAATTATAAATAAATAAAGGAAGAGACAACAGCTTAGGAGAGCTGTTAAAAGAGTGTTTACTGGTCAAATTGGTGGAGGAGACTGGGTGGAGAGCAAAGTGACATGTGGTAGCATCCTCAAACCAATTCCAACTGTTGCAGGTGGAAACCTCCCTACATTTGGAGTCATAATTTCCCAAGAAAGTGGAATCAGAGCAGGTGGCTCAATTAATGAAAACTGACCCAAAAGGCCTAGGCAATATTTATAAAAATGGCCATTGAAGAGAGTTGAGGCTGCTCATTCTAGAGAAGTGATCATTCAGTTGAATGTACTTCAGATAAATTCAATGGAAGGGAATTGTGGAAAGAATTTGAGGGGATAACTGCTGAGTGATCTAGTGCAACTTTTAAGTTGAAATATCTTACTACTGAGTGCAGGGTGTTTTACTGAGTTATTGGATCAGTCTAGTATTTGCATGCTCCACCAGTTCTCAGCCAAGAAGACCAGGAACAGGCTCGGGGGTCCTGAGGAAGCGTTGTTTGAGCTCTCTCCAGGATTTTGGTAGGGAGGATGACCTCGTAACGCTGTTGTTGTCTATCCTAATCAGGTTCTACATTATTTTGTTTTACTGTGTTAGATAGATAAATCTTAATCTGACTATTAAATGAATGTTAAATATTCAGTTTGTAAATTGTTAGAATGGAAGATAATTCTAGTCTATGTTTTTCCACACCTGGAAGGACCAGGCCATACTCCAACATAGATAGAGTATTTACAGTAGATGAAAGAATATGTTAAGAGACTGAATAGAATAGATATGGTTCTGCATTTCGTAGTTAGCTGAATAATTTATTTCAGTATGTAGGTTATTATTAAAAAGAATAATGATCTAGTCATCTATGTTTATTGTTTTAACCAACTTAGTTATGTAGATATATTGGAAAAGAAATAGCAGTAATCTAGTACAGGTAGAAGAATTAATATGTTAATAAAATATCCTAGTAGATAGACTGTGTATTTACACACAGTAGATTAATTTTATTCAAGTTAAATGATTATTGAGGTTAAACCATGCTATGGTAGGTTATATTTCTCTGTGTTCACTTAGTAACTGATTGCAATGCAACAGAAAAATCATAGTCGAATTACAATGTTTACATTAATTTCAGTAAAGAAACAAACTACTAATCATTTAGTTTATTTTAATAATATCAATTCATTTAAGACTAATAATCAATATAAACTAAATAGGGTTATATTAAAAGTACTTAACTTATAAAGAGCAAACTAAGTTACAGAATCTATGCTTATCTTTGCAAAGAACTCTAAGTAAATTCTATGTGTCAGTCTAGTAACTAAAATAAATGAGAATATGATTAATAACTAATATAAAAATAAATATCTATCTATGTAAAGAACTGTTTATAATTATCAAACAGGCTTATACCGGTAAAGGTAAACTTCAGGGTCGAAACCCTAAGCAAAATTTATTTAATCTATACAAATAAAAACATTTAAGCTAGAATCCATTTATTTGGATTATTATATTAGTAAGCCATTAAACTACTATAGACTGTTTACAGTCCTTTTAAGGACAAGTGAAAAGACAAATGTACAAATACAACTTAAAATTATCGCAACACATCTGTAATACTAAATAAAACAAAAATTAATAAGTAATAGAACCTATTAAAAAAATAAATTGAAAAAATAAATTAGACAAGGGTTTCATTCATGAAAGCCCTAGTTTGTTCTTTCCGAACAGGTAGGTTAATTTTATAAATTATACACTATGACTGGGTTAGTGTCTTAATTAAAAACAATAATCTATTTACAAAATATAATAGACAACAAAATTCTTTATTAATAGTTGGTTAGGGAAAACCCTAACATACACAGAGTCACATTATACATTGTCACTAGAAAAACGAGTCTGAGCTCGAAGAAAATCTTTTTAAAAACCAATGTATTACATTGACAGGCTGTAAGGCTAGAAACTTAAAACTAATTACAACACCCAGCTCAAGGCTGAGACAACCCAATGAAATAGTGAGGGTTTGCAACAGAGTAGAACCAACTACATTTTAAAAACAAGAAAATTATATAACTAATGGCGAAACTGGACAAGCTTCCAAGCTCAGGGTTTCACCATTGACAACCTATTGCAAACGAGGTAAGAACCCATTCGTTGAACCCAGGGCTTACCGGATTAAAGCCACTAGCCCTCGAAGACAGCCAACATTATCTTTGTCACAGGTTGCAGGAAGTAGCCACGAGTTCATGCAAAGAGAGCACAATAATGAGAGTTAGTTTCAAAACTCTTTCGCTATTGTAAACCCAAATATAACTTTACTATGAATCTTCTATTCTGAAAATAAAACTAAATATTTACCTTAATGAATCTTCTTCCATCACATACTCGTGGAGCTCTTGGTCACATACTTACCATAATGATCAATTTAAAAATAAAATCGAATCATATATTCTATTGAGAATCTTTACTATCAGTATTGATAGAAGCTCTTCCATGTATAAAAACAAATAGTACGAATAAGTGTAACATTGCAAGTTAAGCATGTTAAAATAGAAATGATTATACGACAAAGTTTACAAGTTTAGTGTTCACAGTAAGTATCTTTAGTGTCACTAAGCTTGATAAAGAAAGGACCCATTTATCTGAACTCTGCTTATAAGAAAAACTGGAGAAGATAAACTACTTTACCTCATTGAAGTTGCTTGAAAATTATCAGCTTATTTTACTAGCATATTATTTTGCAAACAGAAACAGTTGTTGATACTTTATGATTTTTAAAACATCTACTTGTTCAATCGTACCTGCGAACCTGTAAGAATCATCAATCTGTGTGCATTAGCATAAATTCTAAGTAATCCCAGGATTCAAATTTAGATTCCACCTACTTTCCATAAAGAAGACTCATTATTAAACTAAAAAAAAACAGTATGCAAGTAAACCTTATTTGCGTTACGATAAAGAAACTGCTTTAGTTAACATAATTTGAAAATGTGTAATACTAATCGTTAGACTGTTTCATTTTCCGCTAACCATTATCTGTTAGTAAACCGCATATTCAACATTTTATGTTATCTCAAAATTTTAAATTTTTGTGAAAGTTTGGGGTTTTGACATCTTCTATGAACTCCATGCTTCTCCATCAATAGGGCACTCTAGGTTCCTCAAAATGTATAAATGTGCATGATGTAAGGGAATGAAATGAGAAATTCAATATATGGTTGCCGAATGTGCTCCCTGTCAACACCACAAGGGGGAAACTACACTCCTTGTATTGCTTGAACCTTTTCCCATCCCTACAAGGATTTGGACATATATTTTGATGGATTTCATTCAAGAGATCCCTAAATATGGAGGGAAGACCATAATATTGGTTGTTGTTGATTTATTCTCCAAATATAGTCATTTTTGTGATCTCAACCATCCATATACCGCCTCTTCAGTCACACAAATTTTCATGGACCATATATTCCGTCTTCATGGAATCCCTTCTTCCATTGTATCAGACCATGGCAAAACTTTCACAAGTCATTTTTGCCTCACTGACACCAAACTGAATATGAGTTTATTTTATCACCCATAAACAGATGCTCAGACTGAAGTCATCAACAAATTTTTGGAAACTTATCTTCGTTTCTTCACCTCAGAACAACAACATCAGTGGGAAAAGTGGCTCCCTCTGGCTGAATGGTGGTACAATACTTCCTACCATGCTGCATATAAAATTACTCCATATGAAGCAGTGGAAAGGAACCGCATTAAACAACCGTTTGATCAACACTATTCTGAGCACACTTTTCAAGTTGGTGATATGGTTTTTCTTCATCTGTAGCCTTACAAGCAACCCTCCTTGAAACTCAAAGGGAATAATAAGCTCACTCCAAATTTCTATGGGACATATACAGTTCTTTAGAAGATTGGGTCCATTGCTTATAAATTGGAACTTTCTCCTTCTCCTCTCATTCACCTAGTATTTCATGTTGCTTGTCTTCAGAAAGTGATTGGCACCAACATCAGAGCACAATTTTTTTTACCAAAACTAGATAATGAAGGATACATCATTTTGGAGTTAGAGGCCATCCTCAGCAAGTGCAATCGTCATCATATCTCTCGGTCCATCACAAAGGTCTTAATTTAGTGGCACAACATGCAACCAGAGGATGCTACATAGAAACCACTACTTCATATTCAACATTAGTTTCCACATCTAAAGCTTTGAGGACAAAGCTTTTCTAAGAGGGACGAGATGTTAAGAACCCGTGTAAACATCGTCTTGATTTCATTAGTACATTTTGTTGGACGCATATGATTTCTAAGTTGTCCCATTAGTATGTTGTATTATACCACATTCATGGGGAGTAATAGTTGTTTGGATTAGACTCAATATATAAGTGAGTGTTGATAGCAATGAAGGTATCCAAGAGTTATTTGTATTAAGATTTCTCAAAGGAGGTTGCTCCCTTGAAGTGGCCTATGATCAATAAAATCTCTTTTGTGCTCTGTTATTTATGATATCATGCATTTTCATTGTTTATTGCAATAGGTTCTTCACATAATCAAACTAATACCACCAAGATAACCTTCATTAAGGAAAGAGGAAATGAGGAAAATTCCATTTTGATTTAAGAATAAGAAATAAAAAAGGAGTGTAAAGGAAACCATTACTCCAATATACTAGTATCAGCTTGAATGAGGGTATACATGTTTTTTCCATCCAAAAATTCACTAGTAGTTGAGGACCAAAGAAACAACCCCACAAGCACAAGAATGAGCCAAAGAGGTATGAGAAAGCCTGCATGGGTTTTTTTGGTAAGAAAAAAAATTCAAAAAGATGGTGATTGGAACCATGGTGCATGTTCCTTTGTGATGTATGAGAGACCACCAAGTGACTTCTTGCTGAAAGAAACAAGTTGTAAACAAAAGGAATAACATGAACAAGAAGATAAAGCTAAATATCCCATATAGTCACATTAATTTTTTCCACCATTACAAGTTAACTAAAAATTGGGAAGACTAGTCTTGGAGGATTCATCCAGAGCTTGTGAGTTCCGCATCGAAGAGGAAATATTGGAGATTTGAGGTTAAGGGGAAAGAAGAAATTTATATACTCATAAACCAAGGAGAAAAAATTACTCAAGAAAATCTATTGCAAAACACATTTCTTCAAGCCTAGGTAGAATTTCCACAACACTATTCATAATATAAACTATGCTCAGAAGAAAAAAACTTGTTGCTCCTTCGAGTTGAAGCTTCTAGAGACCAAAATCTATCAAATGAGTAGGTTTGATCTAAAATGATCTCTTCTCCAAACTTTGTAAAAACAATATTGGAAAATTTTCAAGTCAACAACCAACTTGAAGTTAAAAGGCCACAAGAAGATGAAATGAATTACCTTATGGTTGGCATTTGAGGGAAAAAACATTTAAATAATGCTTTCTTGATGGAAAAATAACCCAATAGAGATGGGGAAAAAATGAAGGCTGGAAATAAGAATGGGCAATGGTAGAAGGATGAAGGATTCATGAAGAAGAAGTATGCTTGAATATTGGAAGATAGGGGGGATTTTGAACCAATCCATGGTGAATAAAAACTATACAAACTAACACTAGCGAGTAAGAATACACAAAATATCTAATTGAGATTATATAACCTACATTTTTTAACAAGTTTTGGGCATGCATAGAAGCCCTCAAATGCTAGCTTTCCCACTTAGGTTCCTAGAAAAAAATCAATATTGACTACGGTGTGGTTAAATACCATGTTATTGTATCTATCCATAATAGTTTGTTGTGGTGGTAATTCATTCTATTGTCATGAATTATAATACCTATTGTTCACCACAACCGATTTAGTGTTTTCTTGATTTCTTATTTTTATCTATTTCCTGCAATATTAGGTCAAATTGGCACCATAATTCCTTGATATATCATTGGTATAATGAAAATGGAATCTTAAATGTTACATGGGATGCTTTTATCTTTAACAAGAAGAATGCTACTACAACATTTCTTAGCAACTTGAAACATAAATATGCAAGTAATGTTGTATCACCCTTAACCTATTGCCTTAAATATATGAGCATGGAATCTATATACAACCATAGTTGGATGGTATTTCCATTATACATATATTTCCTTAAGAAATGAACTTTGACTTTCAGCTAAACCATCCCTCTACTTATTATGTCAAATATATTAAATCACTCCCAATGAGATTTCCTTGAGCTCATAGCAGGCATTGGTGTTAACTTTAACCATGAATTCGTGACTATATGAGTACACTAAGTTAACGCCTCATGGTTTTTGTGCCGAGAGGTGCTCTACAATCCAATATGGGGGAGATCTTGTAATATGATGTAACGTTAGTAACGTTTGTAACATGTCGGCAAAAAATAATAGTGATAGTGAATATTATGGGAGAGATCTTGTAACGTGATGTAAAGTTGTAACCTTTGTAATATTGAAGTAACTAATGTAAAAATTAGTAAATATTTTGTCGGCATAATAATGTAAGGTCGTAACGTTTCGTTTGAAATACACTCGCTATATTAATACACCAAAACAACAAAAATATTATAGAAAAAAAATAATTATTCTCAAGCAGCTATTCGAGACGAGGAATCTGATCAAGTAATCTATTAGTATCTCTACAGACCTCCTCAGATGCACATCCAAATCTGCCTCCCCTCCTCAGCAGCTCCATCTCCAGCTCCACTCGCAGCTCTCCTCCCAGTGCACCACATGCTCCTCCCACTTGCATCCCTCTTCCTCCTCCCAGGATGCACCCCTCATCCTCCTCCCAGGCCGCACCCCTACTCCATCCCGTCCTCCCCCTGCACAGCCACCTGCACCTCCCCTCCTCCCCTTCAGTCGTGATGCGATATAAACTATGATCAATTACAGTTACAATATGCATGCATTTGCATTTATTTACGCAAGTAGAGCACCCAACACTCTTTTTGATATATAAAAGATATATAGACTGTACTATAAAGTTTATATTTTATATACAATTTTCTTTCATTTATATTTCAAATAACAAATTTATTAATGGATTAGACTAGATTTATAGTTATGGAAATGTTTCGAGTATGGAGAGGCTTTGAGTATGCGATTCTATTGTATCTAGGTACAAAATTCAAAGACAACCATTCACCTCCTTCTCCCCTAATATTGTTGGTATCTATGTGACCATTAAAACTACTATTGCACTTGGTTCTGAGGTTTCCATCTGGATGCAAAGGCAACAACTCCAGCAATTCCTCTTCTTTTTCATGTTCATGTTCTTGGGCAACCGAACAATTAACATTACTTATGCGGTTGTCTGTAAAATGATGCGCCCATCTGGAATTTGTAACTGCTCCTTTGTTCCAGATGTTGTTTGTGAAACCATGAAATTCAGAAAACATTTCATTCCCAACAGATTGCAAATGTTGTTTCACTAACAACAACTTTTGTGTTGATGTATTGAAGGCTAAATCTGGTGAATTTGTGTGCCCCTAGAAGCAATAATATAAATTACCGCGTGGACAACTAAAAAGAGAGACAACAAGATATGTGAAATCTAATAGTAATAATGGAAAAAAAATGAGACTAAAAGACTACCACTTAAATCCTCCTTACCGTTGATGAATCCAAGATAATGCCATGAGCTGAATATAGACAAACATGGGTATAAAGTTAGAAAACAACCAAAGATGGAAATGCTCAAGACTGTTAAAGAACAAAGAAAGTACAGTTTACCCTTAGTTGGACAAGAATATAAGGTTTGACCCTCCAAGGTTTTGAAAATAATATCATTTTCATTCTGACGCTGAGGTACTCTTGATTCAGTAGGGCACTGCTACATTTGATGGGTCCCCTGGGTATTCTGATGTTGAGGTAATGTTGATTCACTAGGAGACTGCTGCATTTGACGAGTCTCCTTTTTTTGTTTTCTCTTGTTACGTGCGTGACTATTCTGAAACTAGTAAAACACATTCTTTGCTTCTACATTGCCATGTTGTTTGAGTAGATTTGTAATCTCATCTACGTGAGAGCAAATAAGGTTACAATGGCCTTTTCTAAAAATCTCTTCCAAAATATCTTTCTGTCTTTTGGTGGGCTTCCAACGAGACCATTTAATATCTCCCTTTGTTTCCATGGAGTTTGTGCTATACGTAGCACAAATCTCTTTTTCTGCGATGAATTTCTATTTATGTTCCCTCTGTCTGCGAAGAACTCCACATTCAGCTATGACAAAATTACTCTAGGTTTTCAAGTCATCAACCTAGAAACCCTACTTCGCATAAGCTGAATACCCCGAGTGAAAAAATAGATCAAATTTCACATGCTATATATAGATAATTCGCTCGCGGGAAGGAAAGAAATCACATCATGTGTATTGCCAAAATGGATGGGGCGATTAACTTCCATAAATAGTGTGAAAATCAATGTTACACCCATCACACATAGCATTGGAAGAATTTTCTTCCATAATTATGGGATTCATCTTGGAAGCCACCCATCCGGGCTCTCCATCACATACTCGTGGGGCTCTTGGTCCCAATTCAAGTATGAAATTGCCTAAATCATTTGAATTATAAGGTGGATTGTAAACTAATCCACGAGATGTAGAACAGTTGGTGGCGAGGTATGGTTAAGACGCCCCCTAAGCTGGAAGGTCACTAGTTATAATCCCGTCAGATACCAAAAATCCAACCATGTTAAGGGTTGGTGCGGTCCAGGCCAGGTGCGATCCCCAAGTGATTTTGACAGCTTAGATGCCCCTGGTCCATGGCCACTCAGCCAATGGAAACACTGCTAGTCAGGGGGATTCCACCACTTTTCCAACAAAAAAAAAGGTGGATTGTAAACTAAATATTTGGTGATTAATTGTAAAAATTAGGGCACGTTGGGTTTATATCCTTTATTATTTAAGTCGGTTAAAAAATTAGCATTTCAATTAATGCAATTGATTAATTGAGAAAGGCCGCAAGGAGGGGTTCAAATCTATAATATAAGCCGGTTAATTTTTGAAAAGTGAAATAAGACATCAAGAAATTATATGTTAATTAGTGAGCAAAAATTTATTTTATTTCTAAAAGAAAATTTAGAAATGTAAGAAACAAAGTGGGTGTTAATGCAGTTTGAAGGTTAAGATAGTGGGTTGGAGGAGGTAGGTAATAATAGAGAAAACAAATATTTTGATTTGAAATAAAATTAAAAATTAAAAATGAAAGGTAAAAAGTGTTGTAGTTTGGAGAATGAGATAGTGTCTTGAATTCTAAATGGGATGAAAGGGAAAAAGTAGAAGTAATAGTGAGAATTATTGAAGTTTGGAAATTGAGATAGTGTCTTCAATTCTAAATGGGATGGGTGGTGGTTGGGCAACAATAGAGAAGTGCTTCCATGTAAAATGAATTGAAGATGGATCCGATGGCTATTTTTTTCTTGTAATCCATCAACATTTATTTCACATTTTTATTATAGAAATGGATTCAACACCCTCATAAACAACTTGGCACTCAAAATTCTAAAAATTGACAACTGTAACTTGAATTTTTTAATATTTCGACCCAAATTTACCAAATTTTACCAAATAATTATATTTTAATTGGTGAGCAAAAATTTGTTTCATTTCCAAAAGAAAAATTGGAAATGTAAGGAACAAAGTGGGTGTTAATGTGGTTTGAAGGTTAATATGGTGAGTTCAATAGGATGGTTGGAGGTGGGTAACCAAATCTTCTCATTTGAAATTATTTTAATAGTAAAATTAAAAATTAAAAATTAAAAATGAAAGGTAAAAAGTGGCAGTAATAGTTGAAATTATTGTAGTTTGGAGATAGAGATAGTGTCTTCAATTTTAAATGGGATAAAGGTAAAAACTAGAAGTAATAGTGAGAATTATTGTAGTTTGGAGATTAAGATAGCATGTTTAATTCTAAATGGTAAGGGTGTAGGTGGGGCGAGAGTAGAGAAATGTGATGTCTAAAAGTTTGATGATTTTGACTGGATGGCTATTTTCCCATGTAATCCACCATTTATAATTTTTGCAAAATCGGAATGTAACTATGTTTTAATCTCATTTTTTTATAATAGAAATGGATTCATCACCTTCATAAACAAGGGCAACCGAAATTCCAAAACTTGACAACTGTAACTTGGATTTTTAAAAATTTCCACCGAATTAATCATGCCAGAAAAATTAGCCTATTCCTACCCAAATAATAGAATTTTTCTAGACTATGTGAAACCAATTTAAAAAATAATTATTTGGGAAAGCAATACATACATTAAGAGACTAAATATGGGCGTAAGTTAATATTTGGGATGAGGTGTTATCATATAAATAATCTAATTTCAAGTTAATGGTTGGATTTGGATTTTAACATTGTTGTGTGTGAATATGAAATGTTATATTTTTTGTTATTAAAAATATGATGGTTTATGCTTGGTGTGTGTGAAAAACTAGCATAGATCCAAATCCTAGGCTCTATCAAGGGCCCAAAGGGATCAAATACAATATTTTATAATATAATAATATTTTATAATATAATATTTAATATAATATTTATTTATTATTAATATTTAATACTATTTATGGCCAACATATAATATTTTTTATTATTTTTTATTTTGTTTAAAGAACATTACAACATCTACCCCATACATGGTTTTAAAACCATGTGCAAGGGCCTCCTAAAACCATGGGTTGTTTAAGATGCCTTACACATGGTCTTAAAACCATTTGCAATGACCTCCTAAACCATGTACAATAAAACCATGGGTTGTTTAGGAGACCTTGCACATGGTTTTAAAACCATTTGCAAGGCCCTCATAAACCATGTACAATAAAAGCACGGGTTGTTTAGGAGGCCTTGCACATGGGTTTAAAACCAGGTGCACTACCAACACTTTTTTTGTGGAAAATTCAATTTTTTATTTTTTATTATTTTGTTAAGTAGGAACATTACAACATCTCCCCCATATTGTGTTGTTTTTATCACCGATATTTTACATCTCCCCTATATTAGGTTGTTTTTGTGGCCGACATTTATTTTGGAGGATAATTAAAATTTTTATTTTTTTATGGCCGACATTTATGTAATGTTATGTAACGTTAGATAATGTTACCTAATGTTACAAGATCTCCCCCATACTGGCTATTACGTAATGTTATAAAATAGAAAACCTTAGAATCACTATAAATCTAAACCAATTTAACAATTTATTCAATCCTTAATACTTATTACTTACATTGAGATAATCCTCATAATTCTACCTGTGTTTTCACCTTAACTTGTTCATTACAATCTTGATCAAACTCCAGTTTTGTGTCATCGCCCATGACTGAAACCAGCCTAGATCCAAATCCTAGGCTCTATCAAGCGCTGAGAGGGATCAAATATCCTGAGGTGTAAACCTCTTCTCAGGTATTTCACTCAAGGAGGTTTGCACCTTGGGATATTTGATCCCTCTCAGCGCTTGATAGAGACTAGGATTTCGATCTAGGCTGGTAGTGAATCCAATGAAAAGTAACGCCTTAATATTTTTATTCACTTGAATTAAAAATGAGTGGCATAAGTGTTGTTAATCAAGGTGTGTTGGGTGTGAATATTTTCTTAAATATAGTATGGAATTTAATTGGTGCTTGGATTTGTACACAATGCATCTCAAAACCACAACATTGTAATAGATAATGCTCTTGTAACATTTAAATTCCATTTGTCCAAATTTGTAGACATAAATGTATAATGTAGGTTGAATGGAAAATTATTGCTCATTAAAGTTTTGGTCAGATTAACACTCATAAGAAGTGTATTATGCATTTGTTGGGCCTCAGTTTTCCATTAATACCAAGAAAACCAATCTTTAAATAAAATCTAAAAAATAGAGTTTTCATTCCAATTAATGAAAAAATCATTGAAGAAGCTTGATCTCAATCATGATTATGGTTGTGATTGAAATTGCAATTAATTATTTTATTTCTGTAGAAGCATCTATGTTTATGAGATGGATGGGCCATAGACCTACCATTTACAAATTAATATGGGACAAAGACAATGAACCAAATTAAAATCCAAGGGATGTGTGGAGGTCATGTAAGGACCAAACTCTTGATATTTCAATAAAGGTCAAAACTAGACAATCAATGTTTCCATTATCTATTGTTTCATTCTATATTGTTAAATATTGTGCCATTTTAAGCGTCACTTGTCTACAAACCAAAATTGTTACTAGTGGGATTGGAACATATTTTGGATTATTGAATTCCCATGGCGAACCAACATAGTTTCTAAAGGGGAAACCACAAATGTTGACAATTATGTGGAACAACATAGTTTATAATGGGGAACACCATAGTATTTAGTTTCTTGTGTCATCCCCTCTAATTGACTATTAATTCTCCTTAGAATATTCTTCACCTCATTAATCCGATATCCCTTAGCGTGCCTAGAACCAAAAGGATGTGCCATAATATAGCTTGGAACAAGAAACCCCAATATTGCCATCACATTTGAATCCAAAAAATATCTAGAAGCTATAAACCAAACCTTCTATAATATGCCCCCCATAGAAGGAAACCCTAAGACTCTAAGTCTTCCTACAAAGCTTTGATGACTCTGTTAGCTGGAATATTTCACCTCCTGCAGATAGCAAGGTGTTCCACTGGTCTGAATGGTTCAGATCTAGAACAAATAGAGGACAGAGGTTGAATACTCTCCCTGGACGTCGTAGATACCTGGAATGTAATGCCTCGATAGTTACCCTGTGTACCTACAATAAGCTTCAACATGCAAAGAAATCGAAAATACTAGAATACAATCTATTGATCCATGTTAGTGACTAAGGAATCTAACAACATACATGTGAAATCAAACAACAACAATATATGTGGGACAGAAATCAACTTGCATTAATATAGAAATATGAAGAAGTTTACAACCAAGCCTTAGTGTTGACATGCATCTCCATGAAACCAAGCATTCTCATCCCCATAAGCTCTGACTCTAGCTCTCTATGCTCTCCAAATGGTCTTGGGCCAAGTGATCAATCCAACAGCATAACCATACCTTAAGAGTTCTCTCCTCAACCATGGATATGAGCTTGTATTTATAAGGCTCAATGGATAGGGATGGTTGAGAGATTAGTGGATGAGGTGGCCTCTAAGATCCTAGGATGAGGGATATCGAGCTCAACTGACCCACAATGATAGGGATAAGGGAGGACACGAGGATTATCATCTAGAAGCCTCAAGAAACTTCTTTTTTTCCCTTTTTACCCAGGGTACTGCATTTCTCCTTCAATGAAAAAGCAGTTCTAGTAAGAAACGCTTATGGACTAAGGGCCATAAATAGTGGCACCGCTTGTGGACAAAAAGGGATAGGCGGTGCGAACAAGGTACCACTCTTGGACAATAGAGGAAGCACTGTGTTGGGAATTTTCATGGAAGATTGACAATTAGCATGGGTTTCCACTCCAAGTGTTGGGATTCAGGGCAAGTAGGTATGTCAAAGGTCTTATCACATGATGGTGACAGGATTTTTGTATAAGAGGATCCCCCCCAAAGCATGAGTCTTAGAGGGATACGATAAACGCAAGTTTTGAGAGAACAAGTCGTCGCCATGAGATGAAAATGTTGGCTTGATCGGAGCATGTCATCAAGTAGGCATCTGCAGTACATCAGTATGTTGACTCATAGACACAAGTAACCAAACTCATGGCTGCAAACTAATACAAGGCAGATCCATGAGAGGAATAAACAAGCATGGCTACTAGAATACATCGTAGATCCATGTGATAGAGGACTCAAACTTGGACATAGCTACTAGACATACAACGTAGATCTATGTCATACAAACACAAATTTGAACATAGCCACAAACATACAAATGTGGATCCATGCTAGATATACAAAACTCCATTGCAACTTGGGGAAAAACAATGAATGCTTTAAACAAATACCTAGGGTCTTCATCTCGTCTTCCACAAAGTACGATTATATCCATGTGATTACAATGATCTAAAGTCAAACATGGTAGAAACCACTTGATTACTAGCCAATGATGTGAACCATTAACAAGTGTGAGGGAGATCACCATTGATGTCAATGATTCCCAAGGTACCCTAGTACAATATACTGAGTGCGAATAGATGTCCTGATGTCGAACACCCAGTCGATTCTATCGATCATAGGTCAATGATGTGAACCTATGTCAAGAGTGAGAGAATCTATCATTAAGACATACAGATGTCAAGGTACTAAGTATTGTTTCTAAGACTATTTCCTGGAATATGAGAGGATGTCGATGGGAATAGTCTCATCGAAGGAGGGCCATGATGAGTCCCACATTGACGACATGAAACTCGAAACATAGTTTTGTAATGATGTGAATGTAGTAACCATAAGACTGACTCAAAGATATTGACACAAAGACGATGTGGATTGCAGAGGTAAAACTTCTTCAAATCCCCCTTTGAACATCGGGCGGCATGACAAAAAGAATTGGCAGCATGACTGAACAAGACAGACACACAATGTGACAGTGGACAATGCATTCTTTTGAAAGTCTCAAAGGATTGACATGACTCATGAAAGTGGATCATTACGGAGATCAGCTGAATACCCAATTGAATGATATGATGTGCAGATAAGTGCCATGTTCAAAGGTAACAACAAACAACTACCATTATTTGAAAAATAATTCCCTTCCCATTTCCCCCATCATGATTGATGAGTGCCTCTTTTTGGTTTTACGAGTTCAAAGAGGGTAACAAACACTCGATACAGCTTGTCGGAAGACAATTCTAGACTCATATATTTTACGAACCTGAGAGAGGAGGGGTTCGTTCCCAAAATGGATCTCTCAATGTTTGATTTAACGAGTCCACTGAAAGAAAACTCGGTATCGTTCATATTTAGAGAGTCTGAACGAATATGGAAGAAGACTCCAAAGGGGTCCTTTTTTGTATGATTTAGACCCCGAGGCCCGAAAAAGTGTAAAATCATACCTTAGAGAACTCTTCCAGCCATGATTGGATGGAGTGTTCCTTTTTCGTAAATAGTCATATCCGAACTAAAAAAAATATAACCTATCGTTGGATGGACGACTCTTCAAATACTTTAATGAGCGTGAAGAAGACAAGATCGCTCGACAATCTTTTCATATTTAGGGAGCTTGAAAAGGGTTTAAAGAGAACTCCATGAGGTTTCTTTACACAATATCATTTTTTATGAGCCTGGAAAGAATCGGAAATGGACTCGAAAATCTTTTCATGTTTAAGGAGTCTAAAAAAGAGGTGAAAAGAAGACTCCATGACGCTTCTTTACATAATGTCAATTTTTAACGATCCTGGAAAGAAACTGAAATGGACTCAGAACTTTTGATACAATATTTTAACGAGCGTGACAAAGTGTCGTAATAAATGCTCACTGACCTTTTCCATTTTACGAAAGTGTGAAAAATCCATAAACAAACTTCCCAAATATTCTTACTATGGTTCTCTTATCCTGCAATTGACTCAAAACAAGTGTTAAATGCATTCATAACTAGCATTAAGGGATTACGATAGATAAGCTTTGACTAAAATATGATTTTATATTAAAACTATAGTATGTCAGACCCAAAAATGTCTATATAAGTCATGAAAATAGTAAAAAATCAAATCATTTCACTATTTACCTATAGCAGAGAGCACTTGGAGCATTTTCTTAGACAGATCTTCCGCAGCTGATACCAGGAGTTTCCACTGTCCATTTTCAGCATCGCCAATTGCAGGTAACAGCTAAGACCCTTCTCTTTCATTTCATAGAATTTGTTTTGAGTTTTGGTGGGGTTTTGGGCTGATATGGAAAGCCCTAAAACCTTAAAACTGTTCACCGCGGGCACCCCTTGTGGGATGCACAGTACCACTCGAGAACTGTGCCTCTAACATAGTTAACAGGCTGTGCCACTGCCTGTCTCCAATGGTGCACAGGCGGTGCCGACCGTGGATAAATTAAACTAATAGTATGAGCATTATACATTCATTCCTTTGATTTTTAATGATTAGGGATGATTCTAATACATACTATGATTGTTTTTGGCAGGTCTAGGTTGCTCAAAACATGGTGATATGGAAAGAAAGAATGCATGATAATGAGGATGCTGCTACTGAGAGAAATGTGGGTTGTATTGACGCATTATGGGACTGTGGGCTCCTAAAGTTCTTCTGGACCCCAAGCATGGTGTCACACGAGCGGTTACTGGAACACATAATATAGATGTGGAATCCAGAGCAGCAATATTTCAAGGTGGGGGCCCATATTCTTACAGTGGAAGTAGAGAACATCTACTTCTTGACAGGTCTCTTGTGACGAGGTGCCCCCATCTCACTAACAGGATCCCATGGAGGGGATATTACCACTTGAAAGCTTATATATCGTCATTGTGCACCAGGGACAGGTACATCGGGGAAGAAGATCCCCATCAGAGCAGTGATGAATAGGGCCTTATGGACCGTCCTATTTACCATGCATAGGGTGGCCAGGAGTCAGGGTATGCATCAGGATTCTAGGGCACACATTCTGTATGCCATAGAGGCCATGGCACCCATGGTGTTCAACTGGGCGAAAGCCATGCTTCCAATCTTCAAAGATCAGCTGACTAAGTGTCGACAGGGAGAGCTAAAGCAGTTTGGCTTTGGTTCCATTTTAGCTTTCTTCTTCTTCGAGCGAGTTCCACAAATGAGACCTCAGGTGGTCTTCTGGAGTATTAAAAGGTAGAATGATTACACAATCCTCCTCTCACAGCTAATACAGTGAATGAATTATATGTTAAGCAACCCCCTGGGTTGAGAAAACTCTCCATATTTATATCATGTAGATTTTAACACCTGATCCTATTCTGGGGCAGCCATGAAGATATTTGATCTTCAGGCGCCCTAAATAACACTAGCTTTTACAAATGTGGCATGGTAAAGAAATAGAAAGCATGGGAAAGCTGTTAACCGGCCCAGGAGTAGCGATATTTTTTGACCAAAACCACACCCGAGCAGCAATGTACTACAGACCTCCAATTATAGTGCATTCTGTTACAGCTTCCTTGTCACATCTCTGTCTAGGATGTCACATTAGAACCATGTGCCTTGGATGATGATAGGAGGGCTAAGGATCAACTTGAGAAGCGAATATCCCTCCTTGTCGAGACTTGTTCAGCCCAATCTTCCTGCAGTCCACTTATCTCAAAATACCTTTATAAACCATAACATGTTAGCACATTTGAGAGATACACAACTTCAATTATCACAATCATAAGTATGAATAAGATAAAGCAATGACCAGTCATACCTTGGTAGTTTGAGGAGTAGAGTGGAAATAACATGTCTGATTGGTATGCTGAATGGGGTAGGATAGGGGAAGAAAAGGTGATTAAGGATGGTTAAAAGAGGCCATTTCTGGGCTCAACATCTCCCCCCAACTATCCTGTTGCATGTCCTCATGCAACAACCTGCATCATTCAGAATCTGAATCCTGTACTGAGCTCTGCTTGTGGAGAGAGGAAAAATTGTAAGGAAACTCAGGCACCTCATATTTTTCTAAGAATCCTCTATGAGCAATTCAATACCTCCATCATTGCTGCTCCTCTTCCCTAGTTAAGGAGAAGTCCACGCTATACGGTTTTGCTGGCCACCAGATGAGGGGGAATTTGAGCTTCAAACCCATCCAATTAACCCCACATTCCTTGATACATCCCACATAGCCTTGACCCTAGAAAGTTCCTGTTTGAAATTCCTGAAACAATAGGGGTCTCAGCTTCTGAGAATAGGGGAGGAAGCCTGCCATCTGTGCTTACTCCCTTCCAATGCTGCTTGCTGATATATGGAAATGTAGTTAGTGCAAGTAGAGATCACTTCCTCCTGAAGTCTCATTATATGCTGAGCCTAGGTAGGACTTGAAAGCAAACTCTTGTACCGAGCAAGAAGAATACCAAGATTCTGAGGTTCACTTCGAATCCATAGGTTAGTGTGAGCTTCATTGTGAGAAAAGGTTTTAAAATACCTTTCCCACTAAGAATTATTGCTCACAAAGGAAGCAAAAGCTCTCAGCTGAACATCCCCTGCAAATGGAACAGGATTTGAATGGTGGTCTAGAGGGCAAGCCATCTCATGCAAGTATAGTTCACACAGCAAATTTTGATCCTCAAAATTACTTCCAAAAACTTTGCTAAGGTCGTTATTTCAAATGACCTCCCTTCCTTCATAGCCTTCAATTTAAACTAAACAAATTGTTCAAATAGGAATACGGGGTAAGAGGAAGAAGGCACCCTGGTGCCCAGGAGTTCTTGAGAGAGAGAATACATCTGCTCTTTTTCCTTCTGCATGGATTAGAACTTTTTCAACTCTCTCAAATTGCTCTGTAGCTCTTCTTCTCGAATTCTATGGGACATACGTTCTTCTACCCAATTCTCTTCCAATCCCCTGATAATTTTTCTATGCTCATTGAGAGGAATCATCCCTCTCTGGTATTCCTCCATCTGGACCTTCCATTTGATCACCTCCATTCTTAGAATTGAGACTTCTGCTGTGAGGTTCAGGATTTCCTCTTTATGATGCTCCTCTTGATCCGAGTCCACATCAATGAAATTTCTAAGGGGTAGAGGCACTGGTTCTTGTGGGACAGTGTATTCCTTTTTGGCATTCTGCACATTTGAGTTTATTATGAGAGTTGCTGGTTCTTGTGTGACAGCAACTTCCTCTGGACTCTCTTCAACAGCTACATCCATTGCTTCTAGAGACACTAGTTCTTGTGTAGCAGTGTCTTCTTCTTGGGTACCCTGCACATCTGAAGTTATTATGGGAGCTACTGGTTCTTGTGTGACAACAACTTCCTCTGTATTTTCTTCAAAAGCCACATCCATTTCTTCTAGAGACATTGGTTCTTGTGTAACATCGTCTTCTTCTTGGGTACCCTGGACATCTGAAGTTATTATGGGAGCTACTGGTTCTTGTGTGGCAGCAACTTCCTCTATATTTTCTTCAACAGCCACATACATCAGTCCAAGAGACACCGGTTCTTGTGTAACAGTGTCTTCTTTTTCCTTCTGCTACTGAGATTGAATGTCTTCTTCAGTGTGCAGCTGCTCCTCAAGGATTTCAGTATCGCCTGAGGATTGTGTCTGGACCTGCTCATCTTCACTCCAATGCATATCGGGGATGATATCCATTTCAAGGTTATCTTCTAGTTGCATTTCAAGAGTCCTTGCTGCAACCTCCAAGGATGTTGGTTCTTGTGTGACAACGTCCTGGCTTACTTCTTCATCCCCCTGTTGTTGCAGTTCTTCTTCTATAATTTCTGTATCATGGGAACATTCTGGGGTTATAGTGCAGAATTCTTTATTAAGCTCCAGAGTGTCCTCCATCCCAAGTTCTTCTCCCACTTGCTCGGCCATTTGGACAAGTACACTCAGGGCTGCTGGTTCTTGTGTTACAGCACCCTATTCAAGTTCATCATTGTCTTGCCTTTGTGGCTCTGCTTCTAAAATTTCAATGTCATGGGAGCATTCTGGAGGTAAAGTACAATCTTCATCCCCACCATCAGGCATGATTTCATCCCTTGGTTCCTCTGCCCTAGAGTTGGTGGCAACTTCAGCAAGAATATCCAATGATGCTGGTTCTTGTGTGACAACATCTTCTTTTTCTGCAGCTCTCTCTATTGTAGGTGCAGACTATTGCGTTGTACAGGCACGAATTACAATCTTGTGACCTGCTTCCTTAAATATTTCCCCACAGGTGGGACAGACCACTCGCTCTTCTTCCTTTCCAAGATCGGTAGAATTTGATCCCTCCAGTTGATCCACAACCTCCACCAATGTGTGCATTTTCTTTTCACCCTGTTTCCTGCAAGTTTCTTTCCAAGTTTCCAATTCCCTTCTAAGTGTTTGGACTTCCTCTTTTAATAGTGTATTCTCAAACAGAAGTCCTTCAATTTTGGGTTCTTCCTTGACTGGCCCTTGTGGAGCATCCCTTGTCCTGGGTTCAAGGATAGGGAACTCAATATGTGCCTCTAAGGTTTCCCATCTCTTTCTTGCTACTTCTGCTGCTGCGGCTGATCTGGTTCTTTTCCTTCTTATTGGTGGGGTTATCTTAATTTCATCAATTAATCTATTTCTTTTCTTTTGTGGTGCTGGAATGTCAAGATTCACAGATGAGGTAGAAGGAATATCCCCTGTTCTAACGTTTTCTTGTTCCTCAGGCTGTTCTTCCTCAATCAAAGTTCCCCCCCACTCAGGTGAAGATTCAATGGTTACCAGCTCAATATTTCCTTCCATTGCCATGGCTCTGTCACCTTTAGGTTTAATTGTCGCAGCATTTAGTGCTGCTCCAATTTCACCTTCTACTGTCAGAGCTGCCCTGTTATTTGGGTCTTCCACAGGATTTTTATCTACATCCTCCCTCAATTGCTCTGTTTGTGCCCATGATTGCTCTTCTTCTGATCCAGTTTCATTCCCCCCCCCCCAACTACATTGGAGGAACTCCAGTCCTCCTGTTGTGGATGAGCTTATTCCTGTTCTATTGGGACACCAGGAAAGGGAGCGGTTTCCTGAGCTCGAGTTGTGAATTGCTCCCAGGTTATATTATACTGAGTAGGGGTTCTCAAGATTATCAATTTGATAAGACCATGGTGGGTAAGTGAGGCGAGTGGGTGCTTAGCAGCTTGGACAAATCCTGCCATATGATGCAAATCATGAAGCAGATAATATGGAATGTTCAACAAAATCCTATGGCGGAGATGAGATAGTAAAGGCAGTTCAAAATTATAAATAGTTTGGTACCTACCTTCACAAGTAATGTATTTCTTGAGGAAGACAGCAACCTGATCCCATGGCTACAGCAATGAGTGCAGTGCTATCCCTATTCTTGACGTTTGAACCTACTCCCCCTCTATTAAAAAGGCTTTCAATGCTGTAGTAGTGGGGACTCGACGTCCAAACCACACCCTTCCCACCTGAGGGATGGCAGTAACATCAGATATAATGGCCTCGGAGACTTCGATGCATAGCCCCCAAACCTCAGAGTAATTTTCTGTGAGGTTTAGAGAAAATTGTAAGGATGCTTCACGATTGAATCCATCCAGACGTTTGAAAAATTATGTCCAACCGGCGGCTTGAAAGATGGCAAAAACCGCAGCATTTTTCCTGAGCTCTTGTGTATTTGAAGGTTCATAATGAGCTGGAATCCCCATGGACCTAGCTTCAGACTAAATTTGTTGTTCCATAGATTACAGAGTCCGAGAATGGAGGTTACAGCACAGAGGATGCACGAATTGCCGAGAGGAGATGTTAGGGAATGGGTAAATTTGGAAAGTTCAGCACACCAAAACATTTGAAATTTCATGCCGAATTGGGGAAGGTGGCGGTTATTAGTATTTACGTCACACGGGGGAAAGAGTTAATTAGGCCATAATGATGATGCAAATATGGGTACGACTGACATTGTTAAATCATATCAATACTTAATCACGTGATTAATCAAAGCCATACCTTTTGAGACTACGCGCTGTATATCCTTCGGAAAATAATGGAACATGTGGTTGCTAACGTTGCGGAAGCCGAACTTGTGCGCAGTCATTAATTTAATCATTAAAACCGGGATACTGCAATAATTCTTTCTGCCAATGAAGCACAAACCATCGCGTCCACATGGTCGGAATTATGGAAAAAAAAATTGTCACCTTATGGACCAGTTTGCCGGCATGAAGAGGAGGAGTCGGAGCCATATCTAGCAGTTTTAATGGCGTAGAAAGCAATTTTCCAATAACACGGGAGTTACCACCGTATCTTTTGAAATAGAAACGCAGCCCGTAATGCTGGAAACATCAGCCACATATAGCGGATTTGCAGCCGTCAAAAAAGATGTCACGGCCGCCGGAAAGGATGTCGCAGCCATCGGAAAAAAAGTTCACGGCTGCCGGAAAATATGTCACAGCTGTCGGGGAAAGGTTCGCGGCCATCGGAAAATATGTTACAGCCACTGGAAATAGGTTCACGTCTGCCGAAAAATATGTCGCAGCCGTCGGAAAAAGGATTACGGTTGCCGGGAAAGAGGGTCATGGCTGCTGGAAAAAAAAGTTTACGGCTGCCGGAAAAGATGTTGCAGCCGCCGGAAAAGGGTTTACGGCCGCCGGAAAAGATGTCACAGCCGTTGGAAAAAGGATTACGGCTGCCAAGAAAGAGGGTCATGGCTACTGGAAAAAAAAATTTACGGCTGCCGAAAAAGATGTTGCAGTCGTCGGAAAATTTATTTAAAGGAAAGAAAATATTGCACGCGAAAGCATAAGGAAACGACTCCCATTTGACAGGCCCAATCTGGTCATACCCCTGGGCGCTTTCCTGCAATTTTTTTTCTTTGGAAAAACAACAACAAACGAGAAGATCATATGCAAAAGGAAAAAAACAATATAATGAAAATAGGAAAAAAACAATTATTTATGTACAGTAATTCAAGCGCGATCTACAGTTTAAGGATTGACAGAGGCAGAGAGAAGTTCCTGCCCTGGTGTTAGCTGATATTCTAGATCGGTGGTGATTTGTGAAATAAATGCATCTTTTGAAATAGGCTTACGGTACAGTCATAGCCCGTGACCATTAGCAAATAATGGTACGTGGTTTTCATCAATGGTCACCAGGCGGACAGTGCCATTGTCAAATACCCTGTCGACCAAATATGGGCCTAGCCACCTTGTGCATAATTTACCTTTAAAATATCTTTTAAATCTGGAATCATATAGTAATGCCCAGTCTCCCTCATAGAATACCTTCTTTTTAATGAATCGGTCATGCCAATTGGATCTCTGTTGCTGAATTAACACAGTTTGGTCTACTGCAGCTAACCAATTCTCACCCAGTTCATTCAGTTGATTTAATCTTCTCTTTTGGGCTTAAATTACATCCAGATTCACTTCGGTGGCTATCTTCAGGATTTTGATTTCAAATTCAATTGGAAAGATGGAACATTTTCCATACACTAAATCATAAGGAGAGAAACCTATGGTGTCACGCCAAGTCGTGCGATATGCCCACAGTGCTTCCGAAAGCTTTTCAGCCCAATATCTTCGATGGATCTTAACTGTCTTGGTAAGGATGGCTTCGATAACTTTATTAGTGCTTTCCACCTGGCCATTGGCTTGGGGGTGGTAAGGTGAAGCCACTCTATGCTGAACATGATACTTCCATAGCAGGGATTCAAATTGATGCAACATAAATTGCGGTCCCCTATCGGTAACTACTTCCTTAGGTACCCCAAAATGGGTAAAGATTTCACTGTATAGAAAATCAATCATAGCCTTGTCGTTAGCCTTAGCCAGGGCTACAACTTCTACCCATTTGGTCATATAATTGGTACAGACCAGAATGTAGGCTTTCTGTCTGGAATGAGGGTTGATAGGGCCAACTAAATCCAGAGCCCATCTATCAAATGGTTCAACTACTGCTTGAGGTTGTAGAGGCATATGATCTGTTCTATTGGGCTGGCCCATCCTTTGGTAGTTGTCACAGGACTGAACATACCTTTTAGCATCCCTAAAAAGAGTTGGCCAATAGTAGCCCATCCTCAGCACTTTGTGCCCTGTCCTTCTATCTGCAAAGTGTCCTCCACAAGGTTCATCGTGACAGGCTTTCAGTATATGAAAGATTTCATCTTCCCTTACACATCTTCTAATCTCAATATCAGGTCCTGTGTAGAAGAGATGACCATTTACCCAACAATACCTGGCACTTTGCTGGATGATTTTTCTCTTTTCTCGTTTAGACATCTGTGGTGGGAGCTTTCCTGCAACCAAATAATTAGCGACGTTTGCATACCAAGGGGAATGGGCTAAAAGTGTGAATAGATGTTCATCTGGAAAAGATTCCTCAACAGGAAAACTATCATCACTGTTAGTGAAACGAGATAAAAAATCAGCGACAACATTTTCTTTCCCAGGTTTATCTATGATAGTAATATCAAATTCCTGCAATAATAAGAGCCACCCGGTCACTCTGGCATTAGTGACTGGTTTGTTCATCAAATACTTAATGGTAGAGTGGTCAGTGTGCACAAACGTAGGATACCCAGTAATGTAATGTCGAAATTTATTAATGGAGTAAATGATAGCTAAGAATTCTTTTCCAGTGACAGTATAATTAAGTTCAGCAGGGGCTAATTTTTTACTAACATAATAAATTGCATAAGGTACTTGACCATCCTGCTGTCCTAAAACTACTCCAATGGCAGTATCAGAAGCATCTGAAGAAATATGAAAGGGTAGGGTCCAATCAGGTCCTCTTAAGATAGGAGCTGTGGATAGCTTCTCCTTAAGCTTATCAAACGCTGTCTGGCATGATTTACTCCAAACAAACTACACATCCTTCATTAACAGAGAAAATAAGGGAGAAGCAAGTTTAGAAAAATTTTCTATAAATCTTCGGTAGTATCCAACTTGCCCCAGGAAACTTCGCACCTCTTTTTATGTTGCAGGGGTAGGTATATTTTTTATCACCTTAATTTTTGAGGGGTCCACCTGAATGCCATTGATAGAGATGAAATGCCCCAATACTATCCCTTCACTCATCATCATATGGAACTTTTTGGTGCTTAATGAGAGCTGGGTTTGCTCACAGCAAGTTAAAACCTTCTTTAAATTTTTCAATGCTTCCTCAAAATTCCTACCATAAGGAGTAAAATCGTCCATAAAGATTTCCATACTATCATTAACTAACTCATAAAATATGCCAATTACATCTCTTTGAAATGTTGCTGGTGCATTACATAAACCAAAGGGAAGCACTCTATAGGAAAATGTTCCCCATGGACAAGTGAAGGTAGTTGTAGCCTGGTCCTCAGGAGCAATCTAAATCTGATCATTACCCGCTAAACCCATCCAGGAAGGAGAAGAACTTCTTCCCTAAGAGGGTGCCGAGTACTTGGTCAATAAAGGGAAAAGGGAAGTGATCCTTTTGTGTGGCTTTTTTCATCTCCCTATAGTCGACATAGACTCTCCATTTACCATTTTTCTTGGGTACAATTACAAGCGGGGAAACCCACTAGCTATCTGAAATAGGATATATAAATCCTGCTTCCAAGAGTTTCTTAATTTCTTCCTTCACTATGTCCCTCAGATTGGGGTTCATTCATCGTCGAGGCTGGCACACAGGCCGGGAGTCATTTTTAATATAAATATGATGGGTGCATATATTAGAGGGAATACCCCTCATGTCTGTATACTCCCAGGAAAACGCCCCCTTGTGTTCTTTCAAGAGACTGATCAGGCGCTTCTGTTCATCTAAGGAGAGATTAGGATTAATATTCATGGTTTTTCCAGACTCTACCTCAATAGGAATACTTTTCGAGTTTTTCAATACTGGGATTATGTGTGTGTCACCGACTAGTGTTTCTTCTGTGAGATTTTCTTGTTCTTCCTTGCCCAAAGTAATGTTCATAATTTGATAAAATTATTTATTGATTGAAGTGGGTTCACTAATGAAATTATTAATAGCATCATCTTCTATTTCATTCTTAAAAGTTAAGGCCTTCCCTATAGTTAATAGTGGCTAGACATCCTCCTCTTCCTCTGGCTCTATCCAAAAAGAAGTTTCAGCCTCTAGACTTGGCCGAGCTGGAGGATAAAGGGTGAGGTTCTTAGTCTCGGTGCCATCAGATATGGTCATAGACCCAGATCGACAGCTGATACAAGCATCAGCTGTGGCCAATCAAGGTCTTCCCAGGATTAATGGGTGTCCTCCTAGCTGCGAATTTGGTTGTAACACCAAGAAGTCAGCAGGATATTCCCATGAATCAACTGAGATGACGAGATCATCCAGAATTCCTTCGGGTTTAATGGTGGATCTGTCTGCCAATTCTAAAACAGTGGGGGTCGGCCTAAGATTAGTGAGCCCAAGTTTTCTTACAGTCTCAATTGTTATAACATTAATCGCTGCCCCTAAATCTACTAGTACGTTGGGTATCTGTGTATGCCCTATCTGCACAGTGACAGTGGGATTTCCAGGGTTGCCATACTTAGTTACTGGGGTTTTTCCTGTTATTAATGCAGATAATTTCCCTATGGCGTGAACAGTGGGAGGATCCCTGGGCTTCCTTCCTGGTTTCTTAGTGCACAGGTCCCGAACAGTTCTAGCATAAATAGGTACATATTGAAGAGCTTGAAGGAGGGGGATTTTAACATAAAGATTCTTTAACTCTCCTAGGAGGTTAAACTGAGGTTTCCCCCCCGCCCTTGGTAGCATCAATCTCTTGGGGTATGGTGGTTGCATGATCAGCTGGGGAGGCTGTGTATTACTAGATTTATCGTTTTGTGTTTCAGCCATCCCATCTATGGGATGTTCAGCATCTTCAATAGTAGGAATTGTATCGGATGGATGTTGTGGACTCACCCCTTCCTCATGCATAGAAGGTGAATCATATTCTATAATTACAGGTTCTATTACTTTCCCTGATCGTAAAAAAATATCGTTGCAAGGTACAGGGGAAAGGGAGTAGGCCAGCATGTTGACAGTCTCCAATCGATGGACTGTTTTATTATTTGGGTTAGGATTAGGTTGAGCAGGCAGTTGAGGTCGTATTGGTACATTAGGGATAGAATTGTTCTGCAGTTGCAGCTGCGACTACTGATGAGGTTATTGAGGATATTGAGGGTATTGAGGAAAGTATGGCGACTGTTGCGGTGGAGGTGGTTGAGGAAACTAGTTCCCTGGATGGAAATTCCTCCATCCAGGAGACCACGAAGTAGGTTGGTGTGGTGGCTGTGTCCAAGGATTCCATGAGTTATAATTTTGTATTGTAGGTTGTGAAGGGTTCCACTGAGAAAAATTCGAAGGGAACTGTGTATTCATATTTTGCATATTATTCAAAAATGGAAACGAGTCTGGGGACATACCTTGATTTTGAGGCTACCAAGGTTTCTTCTGTGCAATGAAGTAGGCCTATTCCACCTCTGGAGTTGATGCCTGCAGGACAGCCTTCACTTAGGGAAGTGAGGGACATTCTTTCGTGTCGTGTTTTAGTTCGCATAGCTGACACACCTCTACTTTATCAAGCAGGCACTCTCTCAGAGGATGGTTCTTTCTACATCGAGGACAGAACACACCAAGTGTGAGGTCCTCCACTACCTGTTTTTGTTTTGCCTTCAGGACGTCGATCTCTGAGGAGATAGAGCTCATCATTTCTATTTTAAAGTTTTCAAGGAGATTTCCTATCTCTGCACGGGTGGCTCCTCCATTAGATGACTTCTGAGTCCTGTCAAAGACATCGCGTTCTAGCTTATCCCGTGTGTCCCGCCTATTGTTCCTAGAAGATCCCCTGGAGTACCTCTTACATAATTCCACAATATTCCCAAAATATTCCTAAGAGATATCTCCCTTTCCTAACAGGTTTAACATATCTAAGCAATCATCCCTAATCCCATGAAGCAGGATTATCTTGAGCATGTCTGGTCCCATGTTCATCTGCCCAGCTCTTTGCACATTGTATAAAAGCCTTTCTACAAAATCCTCTAGACTCTCATCCTCCTTCTGCACCATTTTGTTGGGGCTCCGACCCTAAGGGTCCTTAGCTTTGGTAACTCCGTAGTTTTTGTGGAAGTGTAAGTGGAGTTATGACCCAAAATAGTCTTAGGGGTGTCGCGGGTGGGTCGAAACCCCTTTTTGTAATTAACCCTTGGTGTAAATCCAGGGTTAGGGTTTTGGGCGCCCATGGTTTAAGTCCATGGTTTTGTAACAGTGCGCTATATAAATAGGCACTTATGTAAAGAAGTAGGGTTAGGTATTTAATGATTATCTTACGAAGCTATTGTAATGCGAAGATAAGAGATTGTATAAGGGTTTTTGTAAGAAGGTTAAGTCCCAGCTGTGTGTGTGGACGACCTCTGTAGCTATGTGCACAGAGGGGTTTTTGGTGAAAAGGAAGATCTGCAGCTATGTGCGCAGAGGCCTGCTATTGTGTGTGTGGCTTTGAGGACTGAAGGGATCTGCAGCTGAGTGTGTAGATCAAAACTGTCGTTTTAGTTGTAAAGAGTTGAATAAAATGCAGTTCTGTGGACGTAACCCCTACCTTGGGGGTGAACCACGTTATATCTGGTGTTGTGGTTCCTTTGCGTTTATTTGTTATTATATTTTATGCATTGCTAAGTAAATAACTGATAAACTAAGATTGCTGTTAATAACTAGCTTCACTATGAATTCCCAGACAAGGGCTGTGCAAGTAACTATTTGTTTATCTAACCGCGAAGCTACATACTTGATAATAGAAGCATTGTGTTATGTGATTATTAATAGTTAAAGACTAAAGGTACAGTAAGATTCTCTCTTTTGCTTACAGAAACCTGATTCTGCGGCACCCCATAGGTGTTTCGGGTGAGACTGTAGCCTGTTCGCAGGCTGCTGCTGAAAGGGCCAACACTGTGGGTCTTTTGTTGGTGCGAAGTTAAAGGTAAAACCCGGGTTTGCCCAGTTAGCCCAACAAATTGGTTCCGTTGCCGGTTGAACTCAGTATCTTTTGAAGAGGGATCTACGTTGTACCTTGAGGGCTATGTTTTGGCGACCCTCTGTAAAATAAATTGGTGATTGGATCGAAGAGACCTATTTGAAGTTTGCAGAACAAGAAAATAAAGATCCCCGTCGTAGCGCGGAATTTTTTTTGCAAAGGTACGTCTTTTCTGAGGTTCATGAAATTTTCTTTGGTACTATACACATAGAGTTGCACCAGTGGTTATCCAGGTTAACGGAAAGGAGGACGAACTTCCAAGAAAACCAGTTTCCTCCCTGGACCCCCGCAAGAAACGCTATCTTGAAAAGAGTGAACAACGCGATCTCGCGAGCCGTGGATTTCTGGACTGCGCGAACTCTCGAAGCATTTGTGACGGAGTTCGCCATTGACACAAGTACCTCCTTTAGAGAAGCTGAACAACAATTTTTCAACGGACCAAGGGGTAAGTACTTGAACCTATTTAGTTTGAATATTAAAATACTATTGGCTGAAAGAGGAATCTTGCTTATAGAATCAGATTGTTAGATCTAGTATTGCTAACCTATGATTGGAAGTGACTGGGACTTCGACGAGCAAAGTGGTTTGCTGCGAAGCAGCAAAATATATAAGAGAGATCTCGGCCCCTCTACTGAGTATACCCTTTAAGCTCTGAAGCCTCTGAGTCCACCAAAGCCCCCATTGTTAGAAACCCTCCTATAACCCCGCAGCAGAGACCTATTATCCCCGAGAACCTGTCGCAGTCTGAAAGTAACCCTACCCTGAGTATCCCTGTCACAGGTCAGTCTTCCCTAGCTAGTTCAAACCCTTCCTCCCCCCCTAGATCCCAGATGGCCCATGTTCATGATGACATCAAACTACCAGTTTTTAAAGGAACTAGGTCAGAAGATCTAGAACAGTTCTGGTTTCTATGCGAAGCTGTGTGGACCACGAAGAACATTACGGACATAGAGACCGAGCCCTAACTTGGTTTATGAAGTTTACTAGCACACAGAACCTTGTCTTGGCTGACATCAAAGCAGCACTGATCCGAGAATTTAAGAAACCTAAATCAGAGTCGCAGTGCATCACTGAGTTAAAAGAGATTCAGCAGCGGCGAGGTGAATCTGTGTGGGACTTTGATCAGAGATTCAAATTTCTGCTTGACCAAGTTAGCTTCACGATTGGACTAGAACAACATAAGGAGTGGTTTATTGCAGCATTATTACCTTACATCAGAGCTCCACTCATGCAACAGAAGGTTGCTGATCAGCAAGAAGCCTTAGAGATTTCCATAAAGCTTGAAACTGCACCTGTCGAAGATAATTCTGGCATAGCTCAAATTCAAGCGCAGCTCACGGAGATGGCTTTAGAGCTTCGCAACATGAAAAAAGGGAAACCCACCCGTGAAGAGGTATGGTGCATACGTTGTCGAACAGAAGGCCACGACAAGGACCAGTGTTTGGCATTGAGAAACTATCTGAATACTGGCGCACCAAACCCGCTGAATCCTAGTGTTCTGTACTGTGAGATCTGTTGAACTACTGGCCAGCATCGACCGAAATATTGCTATCTATTACAGAGGTATGTTCAAGTCCCGAAGAACCCTTACTGTAAGTTCTATAAGTCAGTAGGCCACAATGAAGATGAATGTTGCAGCTTTGACCTTATGAGGGAACGAACCTACGACACTTATAGGGTCTACCTAGATGCACAAGGAAATGATGGATATGGTTACCGAGGTGGTAGAGGTAGTTTTAGAGGCCATGGTCATGGTATTCCTGGAGGAGGTCGAGGTCAAGTTATTTGCTATAACTGCAATCAGGAAGGACATCTAGCTCGATATTGTCAAAACCCAACCACGACATGCCGATACTGTAGAGCAGTCGATCATGTCATCGAGCAGTGCCCATAGTTGCTAGCTAAAATCCAAGAAAGAAACAACAAACCTAGTCTGAGTGTCCAGTTGATTGCTGTCGAGCCACGACCGATCCCAGCTATTAATTTTGTTACAAGAAGTGGAGCTACGACAGATGCGCAGTGTCAGGCGAAGCAGCCTGACGAAGCTTGGGTTCGTAAGGCCGTAGAGAAGACTCCAGCATTTGATGTTCAACGAGAAAAAGAAACTTTTTTGGAGGCCAGACAAGACTTTGCTGATCCATATTTTCCAGCAGCAAACAAGCAGCATCAGCAGCTGCAATCCCAGGAAGACTCACAAGGCCAAGTAAGTACTCTGTCATCGTTTTTACAGAGTTGCCTCAAATTGTTAAGAAATCAGAATGCCTTAAATGAATTACAAAAATTTATTCAGTCTTGAGAACCTCAGCCAAGCCCTGGTAAGGAAAAAGCTGTCAGTAGAATTAGAAGGATTAAAAGAGAGATGCGACTACATGCTCAGATAGGAGAATATGACATGAAGGATATTATTTTAGATCTGGGTTCAGAAGTCAATATCTTAACTAAACAGACATGGGAACAAATGGGAAAAACCACCCTTGATTGGTCCCCTATCCAATTGAGATTAGCCAATCAGCAGAGGATTATGCCTTTAGGAAGATTCCCTAGAGTACCAGTGGATATAGATGGAGTCAGTACTGTAGCATATTTTGAAGTTATTGAGATCATTGATGACAGTAACCCCTATCCAGCTTTGCTAGGAATTGAGTGGGAAATAGACAGTGATGCAGTTATCAATCTTAAAAAGAGACAAATGACTTTTGAAGGGAAGGGATTGAGAGCTATACTACCATTGGATCCTTCTCAAGGAGAAAGATATATGGAGCCAGTTAGAGAGGAGGATCAAGACATTCTGGACCACATCTATAATATCACAGCTAAAGAAGAAGATTATGTCGAGCCTAATGCCAAAGGTGTAATGGATTGGCAATGTGATAGCTCCTGCATGTCTGATTCAGATGATGGTCTAGAGAACTGGCAGAATCGACTATACGAGCTACATGGCCATCGGTGCACACAAATTACCAAATCTCTTAGATGCCTTAGTGCACAGGCCAGATATTTGCCTACATATGATGGGTTGACAGACCCAGGAGAATTTATTGCGTTGTTCTCAGAACAAGTGCCAGAATCACAGAGAATGCAGACTCTGGAAGCAGCATTAAGAGCTACAGCAGTGAGATGGTGGAATGGCCATAGGAAGTATATTCATAGTTGGGAAGCTTGCCAGAAATTTCTACGCCTTAGATTCATAGACCAATCTCAAGAGGTGCGAAGCAAGTTCAATGGGAAGATTAGTCCTTGGGAACATTTGAAGTAATGTTATGCAGCATGGGAACATGTACCTCGCGAGGAATGGGTGCATAAGTTTGTGCACACTTTGGAACCTATAGCAAAAAACTGGTATATGAAGGTCGAGCTTCGACACGGTATTGTAAGTTGGGGTGATCTTGTTGATAGTTTTATACTTACATTTTCTATTAACGAAGTTTGTCCTACTTTAGATGCAGCTGTCAGATTGATCCGTACTAAGATATTTGATGACCAAGAAATAGGGGAATACCAAACAGATTGGGAAGCACAAGAAGCTAATGCAGTTGAATGTTACAACCTCACAATTGACAAGGATGATGATCCACGTAACATTAACATTCCTGAGTCAGAAGGAAAATACTAAGTACGCGGACCAGTGGTCGAAGCACCTGAAGTGACATAGCCTCTGAAGTCGCAGACCGTAAATATTGGGTCAGAGGAAAATCCCAAGTATGCTACAATTGGAGATTATTGGGATGATGAAATGGTGAGAAAAGTGACCCAACTTCTCCATGAATATCAGGACCTATTTTCGACGAAGTTTTTCGAGATGAAAGGTATCCTTGGTGATATAGGAGTAATAAATATCCCTTTGAAACCTGATGCGAGGCCTGTGAAACAACGTCCCTATAGGCTAAACCCTAAGTATAAAGAAAAAGTTAGACTGGAGCTCGATAAGATGCTTGCCGTAGGAATTATAGAGCCTGTCGAAGAATCTGAATGGGTCAGTCTGATGGTGGTACAAGAAAAGAAGACTAAGGGAGAAATCCGAATCTGTGTCGATCTGAGGAAGCTGAAGGATGCGTGTCTGCACGACCCCTTTCCCACTCCTTTTATAGATGAATTCCTTGACAATGTCGGAGGTCAAGAAGTCTACTCTTTTACTGATGGATTTTCAGGCTACCATCAGATCATAATTGCTCCAGAAGATCGACATAAGACAACTTTTGCTATAGAAATGGGATCCTTTCAGTATACAGTTATGCCCTTCGGATTGAAGAATGCACCTGCTATGTTTTCTCGATTAGTCATCTGTGCATTTAAAGAATTTATACATAAATTATTAGAAGTTTATTTTGATGATTGGACTATCTCCAGGTTACTAAAAGATCACATTGCTAGTTTAAGACTTATGCTGGACAAGTGTAGACAGCACCAGATCTCCTTGAATTTGAAAAAGTGTATCTTTTGTGCACCCAGTTAGCCCAACACATTTTGAACAGTTCTTCTATTTTGTCCTTGGTATTGCAATATTCCTGATATTTCTCTAGGAACACCTGTTTCATTTTGTCCCAATTAGCAACAGTTCTTCCCCGCAAGCTCATGAACCAACGTAGTGCGTTGTCCTTCAGGGTGGCAGGGAAGAGTTTTAGCTTTTGTGCATCAGTGACGTAATCGTAGCTGCGACAGAGGATATCGAACTTGAAAAGGAATTCATCTGGATCTTTTTCCACTCTTCCATGGAAGCGAGGCAACACCGATGGTGAGATATTTTTCATAGGGGCTGTCCCCTCTGGTTGCTGAATCAGGAATTGCAGTGTAGCCATCATTCCTTCAGGCAGGGAGTGATTGTCATGATGATATTTTTCCCCCATTTCCTCTTCCTCATTAGATTCATGTCTGTTGCTCATCTCCTCTTCAGTTTTCTCCTCCTCGTTCGTTCCTGCGTTCTTTTCTTCATTCTTTTCCTCGTTCTTTTCTTCATTCTTTTCGTCGTTCTTTTCTCCATTCCTCCATTGATCAGTAATATTTTGGTGGAACTGCGTCCACTCTTCTTCAGTTACAACCTTCTTGTAAATGTGGTAGATCGGGCCTCTACCAGCAGGTCCCGTTGTAACAGCTGTGTCCTTTTCTGCAGGGATATTTGAGGAAGTCGCGGCTACTCGTGTATTCTCCACTGTGGATCCTGATGCTGGAGCCCCAGGATCAGCAGGGTCTCTTCTGATAGGAGCCTCTTGATGGTGAGCCCTAGTGGATGAATCATTTCTATCAACAAGATCATCAATGAATGTCCTTCTGCCCAATTGTGGACCTTGACCGCGACCCAAGCCACCTGCATCGTTAGTATTTTGCGAGGTTTTGGGAGTTGAAATCTGATCACGCTTTACCCTTCTCATATTCATGCAACCCAAATCATAACAGCAAAAGAAATGGAAAAGAATGACTAGAAACAATTACAAAATGCAACTAATGATGGTGTTTAATCTTTATCCTTCCCCGACAATGACGCCAAAATGTCGAGCACCCGATATGCAAGTAGATTACTACCAACATATAGAGTGTACAATATTTATTGTCAACCTAGGAAAGTCTTGTATTTCAAAGGATAAAATGCACAGTATTTGCTTAAACACAAAGTCACTGCAATTGAACACTACTATCCTCTATCAACTATGCTCATCCCAAGAGTTTGTGTAATCCCATTTATCTTCTAAGTACTACAATTGTAATTACTTTCTGCTATGCATTAAGGAAGGATAACAAAGATTCAAATTACAATTGTAGATGAAAGGAAATCCTATTCACATCCCTGAATGATTAATTCACCTATTCAATCTGATTACTCTAGAAATCCACAAGCATAAATTGAATATGGATCTAGGAATTCAATTGCAAAAGATTGAGTTCAGCTACTCTAAGAATTTGAAATGCAGGGATGAAATTCAACAATCATAACAGTAAAGAAAAATTGCAAGGATTCATGGAACATGACTAAGACCTCAGGATGAACAGAGCTGTTTACAGCTACCACACGAATTGCATAAAAGATAGTTACCTACTCAGTCGAATGTCACTCTGTACCACTTGCATATCTCAAGGAAATGCAATCACAATTACACTGTAAATCCACACTTACTACAACTGTGTACAAAAAGGAATAGAATTAACAAGACATCACACAACAAATGAATTAAAAAGTCCTAATTTAACTCAGCAATCTTTGTGGAAGGCGGGCCCAGCCTTCACATAGAGATGTTGGCTGAACAGGTGTGAAACTCTTAAATCAGAAGTAACTCCTTGTATTAAAAGGTAGAATGATTACACAATCCTCCTCTCATAGCTAATACAGTGAATGAATTATATGTTCAGTAACCCCCTGGGTCGAGACAAATCTCCATATTTATATCATGTAGATTGAAACACCTGATCCTATTCTGGGGAAGCCATGAAGATATCTGATCTTCAGACGCCGTAAATAACACTAGTTGTTACAAATGTGGCATGGTAAAGAAATAGAAAGCATGGGAAAGCTGTTAACCGGCCCAGGAGTAGCGATATTTTCTGATCAAAACCACACCCGAGCAGCAATGTACTACGGACCTCCAATTATAGCGCATTCTGTTATAGCTTCCTTGTCACATCTCTGTCTAGGATGTCACATTAGAACCACGTGCCTTGGATGATGATAGGAGGGCTGAGAATCAACTTGAGCAGCGAATATCCCTCCTTGTCGAGACTTGTTCAGCCCAATCTTCCTGTAGTCCACTTATCTCAAAATACCTTTATAAACCATAACATGTTAGCACATTTGAGAGATACACAGCTTCAATTATTACAATCATAAGTATAAATAAGATAAAGCAATGACCAATCATACCTTGGTAGTTTGAGGAGTAGAGTGGAAATAACATGTCTGATTGGTATGTTGAATGGTGTAGGATAGGGGAAGAAAAGGTGATTAAGGATGGTTAAAAGAGGCCATTTCTGGGCTCAACACTTCCCTTGCAAACTTTGGAGGTCAAGGAGATTAGTTGGGGCTGGTAGATCTAAAATAGCAGCAATCTTCAAAAGATCGATCTGGATGCCATCTTTAGATACCACAAAACCTAGTAGACATCCCATCTCAACGCAAAAAACACATTTATGTGGATTGAGCCCTATATTATAATGACGACATCTTAGGAATATGTCTTTGAGATGACCAAGGTGGTCCTCCTGTCGTTGTGAATAAGCAGGGAAGTTGTTAAGGTATGGTTCAACAATATGTTTAATATCGTGAAATGCATAGGACATTGCATGCTGGAACATGGCTCTAGCATTTTTCAAGCCAAAAGGTAACTTCTTATATGCAAATGTTCCCCATGGGAAAATGAATGCCATCTTATGCTGATCGGCGGGTAATATCTCAATCTGATTATATCCAGAGAAGCCATCCATGAAAGAAAAGATGACACTTCCAGCACAGTTGTCGATAATCTGATTGATGTATAGATTAGGAAAGTTGTCCTTGGGACAAGCTTTATTAAAATCTCTAAAATCGATGTAGACTCTAATGGTGCCCTACTTTTTATTGACAAGGACAATGATCGATACCCATTCCATCAAGGGTATAGGATAAATAAACCTAACTTTGAAAAGTTTCTCAATTTCAAATTTAATAGCTACGGCCTTCCGAGGATGGAATTGGATAAGTTTTTGCCTGATAGGTTTAGCCGTGGGATAGGTTTTAATCTCATGGACCGTAATGGATGGGTCAATCCCCAACATCTCTTCATAGGACCAGGCAAAAATATCACGGAATTCCTTAAAAAGTTCCTTATATGCTTTAGATTCATCTACCGAGCAGTTCTTCCCAACATGAACATGATTGATAGTATCAGGATTGGCTGATATGTCAATCGGGTTCGTCTGAGTAATGTTGCAAAGGTTTCCTTCAGAATATGTATCTTGCAACAATATAGGACTTTGGGGAACATTGACAATATCAGTAGGAAACAAAGATGAAAAATCATGGCTAACTGAACTATTTTTGGCGAGGAACATGGATCTATGATGGTGATCCTCCCAAATGGGCTCATCCATTTTCATGATCTCCATAATGGACTCATTCGAAGGAAAAGTCTCAGAGAGATAATCTAGAATGGGAAGAGGAGGTTCTAACTAGTATGGTAAATGGTAAGGATCTAAAGCCACTAGATGAAGGTCATCTGTGTGATCATCGAAAAAGGTTTGAATGGTGTCATACATAGCTTTGTGTGGACTCAACGAGGTGGACTCAACAACATGTTTACCCTTAGGATCATAATCAATTGAGGTGATCATATGGACTGTCGCGGTATCTGTGCTAGGAGGAGTGGATGGAAAAATCCCCATAAGGGATGAATCCTTCAACATGCCTACCCCAATCGACTGGTAAGGAGGAGGGGACTGGCCTAACATGGGGATGTTATTAGCTATAGAGGTAGTAACATCCGACGTACATAAATCAAGCTGATCAATTGTAACAATTCTCCCTAGATGCGGAAATTGGACTGTGAAGAATACTATTGAGGAAACAATAGTCATAACATAGAACCAATTCCTTCCTAGAAGGAGGTTGTAATCTAAAGGGTCATCTACCACTTCTACTTGGATGGAAATGGTTTTTCCCCCCAGCTCAACTGCTAGGGATGATATGAGACCATGGGGTTGGAAACCCTGTCCATCAAAGGCCTTGAGGGTTGTGGGTGATGTGACAAGCTTGGGAGAGCCGAGAGCTTTCCAACAAGTCGAAGACAAAACCAAGGTCGAAGCTCCTTCATCCCGTACCATTCAGAAAACTTTCTTTCCCACCACTTTCGTAATGATCTGAAAAACAAGTTTATGCGGTAATCTAGGCTTATAGTTCTCAACATTGAAATGAATCAAGTTAGTATTATCCGGGTCTAAAGCTCCCAATGCTGTCAACAAGTTTTTACGCTATGTAAGGCAACTTTGGATTACCTCTAAGGTAGACATTGCACAAGGTGCTTGAGTGAGATCTTCAACCACATTATAAAATTGAGCAGCTCAGGCATTGGGATTAAAGGCAACATTCCGAAGATTACTCTTAGGTGGGTGTAAAATCATGTCGAGAGTAGGCTTCTTCATAGATAAGGGGATGGTAGACGAGGATTTAGGAGAAGTAGTAGAGGGAGATTTTCCTGAAGAAGAATGATCTTTTTTCTTTTTTGTGGGTTTTTCATAATTTTGACTTCAAGTTTGCAGATTGATGGTATATGAGGACATCATAAAAATTTCCTCTGAGGAACTAGAGTTACCCTGATTAGACATGTGGTCTATCAGTTATTGTTGAGAGGGAAAAGGATCCATAAGTACTGCAGGTGCAGGATTGGGCTTCAAAAAATGGGGGATTTCATCCTGATGAGGAAAATCCTTTGAAAAGTGGTCACCACCGCATAGCAAATAGGGATATTTTTCCTTCCTTTTCCCCTTGTCGTTATCACTGTTGGTTGGTCTTGGAGTCTCGTGTTGGTTTCTGGGTTTTTTATTTCTATTTTTACCTTTCTTTTTATTATTACTCGATGTTTGAGTACTTTGAATAGAATTGACCTTGACGGAAACCTTAGGAGTCGAAGGAGTAGGGGTGGTAGGTTGGGGTTGCTTGGCAGGTTTCACTACTGATAGGGATTGGATTGAACCAACAATCCCAGCAACAGGTACTTCTGCTGGTGGCTTAGTAGGATTAGTGTTGGGGCGAGGAGATTGAGGAATCAGGTCATAAAGAGTTCTAGACTAGGAATAGACCAAGTCTAGGTACTGAGCCCAACTAATAGCTTTCTCTTCAGTAATGGGACCGCCCATAGCCACATCTTGGTCAATAGGAGGCAACAAGGATTTGGTGAACCAATCAGATAGTAACTGATCCGAAATAGGGGCCTTAATAAGCCTTCTCCGCCTTCTCCACTCATGAATATGATCGAAAATGTGGGTGGAGGTGTTCTGTCGTAGAGAGGTTAAAATATTAGTGCCCAGTTCATAACGAATAGGGAACTGAAAGTGTGTAAGAAACACGATTGCCAACGAGCCAAATTCCACAAACGAATGTTGTGGGAGTTCAATGTACAACTTCATGGTCGTACCGGTCAAAGTTCGTTGAAAGAGTTGTAACCGAATGGAGTCATCTATGAGGGAATTTGAAGAACACCACAAATGGAATGTCATAACATGGTTCTTCGGATTGTCTCCCTACTTCCCATCGAATTTCAAGATATCCGATGGTAACTTTTATCAGAATGGGAGGCCCTGAGGGATTGTGTCAAATGGGGTCATTAATCAACTTGGAAAAATCAGGAAAGTCCAAAGTTGATAGGAAAGGTAATTGTCGGTTGGGTTGCACATATTGGTAATATTGATATGGCATATAATTACTAGTAGGACCATAAGTTGACTGAAAAAACAGGTTGTTGTGACAAAGAACTAATGAAAAATTCTCCTGTAGGGGGTTGATTTATAGGATAAGGACCACTAGGACCGCTAGGGACTCCAGGAGGAGGGTCACCAGGACCACCAGGACCACCGGGACCACCAGGACCACCAGGCCCACCAGGACCACCAGGAGGTAGACCACCAGAACCTCCGGAGCCACCAGGAGGTAAACCTCCAGAGCCTCCGGAACCACTAGGCGGAGGGCCACCAGACCCTCCAGATCCATAAGGAGGAAAGCCACCAGGCCCCCCAGGACCACCAGGACCACTAGGAACATAAGGAGGAAAGTTTATAGATCCTCCAGGACCATTAGGTCCCCCAGGGGGAGGACCTCCATAAGGCGATCCTCTGGCACCTCCTGCAGTATGTATAGGTATCCCCCCCATAGCTAGCATATAAGACCAGTTGGGTTTCCCTCATGGCGTAAAAGTGTTACTAGGGTATGGAATTCCAGCATAAGGCATTGCTGTAGGATTGGGTGGATGATTAATGTTATACCAAAATCCTGTCACCATCATGTGATAAGACCTTTTGACATACCTACTTGCCCTGAATACCAGCTTCTGGAGTGAAGACTAAATGGATTTTTATCAGTCTATCATACAAATTCCCAACACCGCTCATGCCCCTTTATCTAGGAGCGGTACCCCTGTTCGCACTGCTTTTCATCGGTTGTCCACAAGCGGTGCCACCGCCTGTCACCCTTGGTCCATAGGCGGTTATTACCAGAACCGCTCTGTCATAGAAGGAGAAGCACGGTACCCTGGGTAAAAAGGGAAAAAGAGAAGCTTCTCGAGACTTCTAGATGATAAGCCTCGAGATATCCCTTATCCCTACTATTGTGGGTTAGTTGAGCTCAAGATCCCTCATCCTAGGATCTTAGAAGCCACCTCACCCACTCATTTCTCAACCATCTCTATCCATCTAACCCTATAAATATAAGCTCATAGCCATGGATGAGGGGGGGAAATTGAAGGTATTGTTATGTTGTTGGACTGATTCTTGGCCCAAGACCATTTGGAGAGAGCATAGAGAGCTAGAGTTGGATATTTTGGGGATGAAGAGCTGGTTTCATGGAGATGCATGTCAACACTAAGGCTTGGTTGTAAACTTCTTCATATTTTTAATGCAAGCTGATTTTTT
>LPNX011206878.1:498273-534360 GCA_001517045.1 Pseudotsuga menziesii | reverse complement strand
TATTGTTGATGTTTGATTTCAGATATATATTGCTAGATTCCTTAGTCACTAGCATAGATTAGTAGATCATATTCTAGTTGCTTTGATCTATTTTGTGTTGAACTCTTTTGCAAGTACACAGGTGAACCATCAAGGCCTTGCATTACAGATATCTACAGTGTCTAGGGAGAGTTATCAACCTCTGTGATCTATTTGTTCTGGATCTGGACCATTCATACTAGCAGAATACCTTGCTGTCCACAGGAGGTGAAATATTCTGAGCAACAATTACCTACAAGTATTTAATAACCATAACCTCCAGAAGACTGAATGGTTACAGGTTGTGCCCCCAAGGGATGACCTGAACTAGATGGGGGATTCACCACATTAGTATGGGTGGGAGGGACATAAACTGTAGATGGTTCTATGTTAGAGGTCTTCCCTTGACTAGGTACAATTCCCGTGCCAGATAATGTAGGTTGTGTTAGGGATTGCCCCTCGACACTAGAAGGTCTTGACGAAATGGGAATTGAAGGTTGGGCCCCAAGTGCAGAAGTCTTGGGAGGATTAGGAACATACATAACATGAGAGGTGATAGGGGTGGTAATTTGACCTAGGTTGTGTGGTGTTACTGCATGATCTATAATTAGTTCTATGGGTCTCATAGAATCGGTAAGTGAACGATATCCCACCAGAACAGATATAGAACGGGATGGTGTGGGGCCTAATATTTTATCTATCTGCTTATAAATATCTTGTGCATGGATAATTGTAGCACGATATTGCCTACATTCTTCTTCATCTTCAGAAGAATATAAATGGAAGCCAAATGAGGTAATCGCTTGTCCTATAGAGGTATCCCAAAATGGAGCATTGGGACCAAAATCCAGACGGGTTGTATCATCAACATGACCTTCCGTGGGAGAATGGAACAAGGGATTTCCTTGAGAAGGCTGTTGGACCAAGGAAGGCGAGTGTGAAGAATATTGTACTCCACTTTCCGCAACCACATTATCCCCCACTTGGGAGGTGGTAGCAGCTCGTTGGTTGATAACTTCCATTGGATTTTCTCTTGAACCAGGAATAGAATCGGGTGGGAAGCCCTGTACTCTTTTGGACTGTCTTAACTCAGTCAGTTTGTACAGTTCCTATCTAACCTAGGGTCTAAAAATCTAGAAAACACACCAAAAAATTTTCCCTACACAAGCTATAGGTCAAAACAAACAAAATTAAAATGATAGGAGTTCAAAAAGTCAGGTCTCTCACCAGGATTGTCAAGAAGGTACCACTCACGATATACCTCGAGGGTACGTGCGTAGTAATCTCCCCGGATGTTGTTTTCAGTGTACAGCTCCAAGCAAGATGGCCAAAGGGATTTTCTCAGATAGATAAGGTATCCTAGTGGGGTCTCTCGATATACTCAAGGTACGTGGGAGCTCGAATCGGTAGTAGTGTTGTCTAATGCATAACCATACACAAGTGGTCTTTCAATATACAATCAAATACGTGAAGTACCTTTCTATATACCTCAAGGGTATGTGAAAGGTCGTTCAATATACCGACGGTATGTGGAAGAACCGCGTGAGTCCTAGAATGTAATACTGACAAATAAAAACAGCTCCTACGCTTAACAATGCCCGAACATGTCTCTAACCTATCACTCCAATTGCTACGTAAATTTTAACATATAACTACCGTTAATTTTAAAGTGGACGTTTAGGTGAATGCATGATGTTTTGACAGAAAAGTAAAACCATGCAGTATGCTTGTGCAAAATATTTCACTTTACTGTTCAGTATGCCTACTTACGGGAGGGGAAGAGAGTATTTTATTTTTGTTTCAAAACCAAAAATATTTGCAAACAACAGTCATGAACACCAAATCAAAGACAAGCAATAATTTTCCAAACTAATTTTTCTTTTCTGAAAGCAATGAGAAGGGGAAGAATCTCTTTTCCTAAAAGAAAAACAAGAAGCACACCTATATGCAAATGCACTCTATTTTTACAATTTTCTCAAAACATAACCAAATCTAACTTAAAACGACCATATTTTTTATTTTGATTGAGATAGTTCTAAATGCATAAGAGATGAAAGATCAGGAAGATCCTGAAGGCTTGTGAAGCCAATCAGAAAACCAATGTCCAACTCTCAATGATGATGTCCTAGTCTCAGTCAAAAATTTTCTTTTTTGAAGGAAGGAAAAAGAAGTTTACTATGCAAACAAGAAATGAAACCTAGAAGCTAATCTAGTGTTCTTCTTTTAGTCTATACAGCAGAACTGAAAAGAGATCTTACTAGCACCCTAAGCTTTTCAAAAAACAAGAAATCCTTTCACAGACACAACCAACAAGCATAGAAGCAGATGAACACTCAAAAAGCATAATCTATCCTTTGAATTTCCTAACCAAACCAATCTTAAACCATAAAATTTCAAGCCATAAGCATAAGATTATTTCACACAAGTCTAACAGTGCAGAACTGAAAGCAACACAACTCAAATTTTTACAAAAAAAATGAGAAAAAAGGGTCTTGGAATGATGCCTACCTGGCACCACGCTTCTCTGGTGTTGACAGCGCAGTTCTATCCCAGCACCTCTTCTCGCCAATGGGTTACAGGCGGTGTCACCGCGTGCTTCCCACTCTGTTCAGGTGGTGGCACTGCTCCTCGTACACTGCATAGGCGCGGTTCCCTGTAGATGACCAAAACACAAAGAGAACGATGGATCAAGTCAGAAAAATACTAGATCAAGATAAATGCCGTCAGATTGAGTATGAAAACAAAGCATAAAGGGTCAATATGACTCAGATCTGAACAGATCTAGAAGTTTCAAACCCAAATAGATCAAGTTAGAAAGTAGATTTGACTAAAGAGAGTTGGAGAAGGAGCCTGGATTTGGACAAGAGTTGCAGAACTGAGGAATATCAGAAAAATTGATGCATATATCTAATCCCCAGTGGAGTCGCCAGATTTGTTAGCTGGAATATTTCACCTCCTGCGAACAGCAAGGTGTTCCACTGGTCTGAATGGTTTAGATCCAGAACAAATAGAGGACAAAGGTTGAAGACTCTCCATGGACGCTGTAGATACCTGGAATGTAATGCATCGATAGTTACCATGTGTACCTGCAATAAGCTTAAACATGCAAACAAATCAAAACTACCAAAATATAATCTACTGATCCATGTTAGTGGCTAAGGAATCTAACAACATGCATGTGAAATAAAACAACAACAATATATGTGGGACAGAAATCAACTTTCATTAATATAGAAATATGAAGAAGTTTACAACCAAGCCTTAGTGTTGACATGCATCTCCATGAAACCAAGAATTCTCATCCCCATAATATTGGACTCTAGCTCTCTATGCTCTCCAAATGGTCTTGGGCCAAGTGATCAATCCAACAGCATAAAAATACCTTAAGAGTTCTCTGCTCAACCATGGATATGAGCTTGTATTTATAAGGCTCAATGGATAGGAATGGTTGAGAGATTAGTGGATGAGGTGGCCTCTAAGATCCTAGGATGAGGGATCTCGAGCTCAACTGACCCACAATGATAGGGATAAGGGAGGACACGAGGCTTATCATCTAGAAGCCTCAAGAAACTTCTTTTTTCCCTTTTTACCTAGAGTACCGTGTTTCTCCTTCAATGACAGAGCGGTTCTGGTAGGAAATGCTTATGGACTAAAGGCCATAAGCGATGGCACCGCTTGTGGACAATAAGGGATAGGTGGTGTGAACAAGGTACCGCTCCTGGACAACAGAGGAAGTGCGGTGCTAGGAATTTTCATGGAATATTGACAATTAGCATGGGTTTCCACTCCAAGTTCTAGGATTCAGGGAAAGTAGGTATGTCAAAGGTCTTATCGCATTATGGTGACAGAATTTTGGTATAACAGACTCAAATTCAAATTGAAAAAATACACCATAACAAGAGAAGGAACTCCAAAGGAAGGAAATTTATCATACCTTTGCCAAAATTATAGTGAATACATTGTCCCATTAATAGAGAATTATATGTTGATGGAGGCCGAATTCCACACCTACCATTACTCCCAATGCTCACTAGAAATTGATCCTTGCATAGACAAAGATATAACCCAACCCAACCTTGGTATCTACCTCTTCCTACCATAAAATTCAACCAAAATATCCCACCTATGGAATAGATCTGATACAGAGGGGGTTTAAATTCCTCCATGCAACGAATGGAGTTCTAAGGGACAAAAGAATAGAAGGAAGGAGTAGATTAAGTTAGCCCTCGTCCAAGCCTTTAATGGTGAAGCAACTCACATGCATCACGTTATTGTGATAGTGCCAAGTGGTTCCTCTATGGGTTAATTAAAAAATAATGTAGTTATTGTGGCTTAAGTGCTTAATGTTGTGCTTTATATTTAAACTAGGGGATCTAGAGCCTGTTTGGCCTAAGGGGGGTCTCGATGTTTAACTAGGGACCACTTGTCGAAATATATAGTTTAATTTTCCTTATGATCAACAATTCTATTATTACTTTGTTGGACATGGAAGAAATGACATCATGTATCCCTTTCAAGTTCTCGAGGACTCTTTAAAAAGTTCTATAGAACAAGATCTCCTCTTTGGGCACCTTCTTTTGCATTTTATTTATGACAAAGAGGGAATATCCTAGTATAGTAACCATCTTGAACTGGTATACCTACAAAAAGACAATTCAAAGGTACAAAGCATAGAGTTCCATATGATTATTTGAGGTTATTCTTAACCCCCATGAGAAAATCACTTCTATATTTACTTCGTGGTTAATGAGAACCCCTCTCCCTCATGCCACCCATGGATTTCCTTAGAGGAACCATAACAAAATAATTTGAGGCATTTGTGAGAATTTATACATACTTGTAACTTTGATTCGTTTAAGTATAGACACCAATATTGGTCGATTCTTGGCTTTGGAAAAGATAATTTGGACTAAGGGGGGATTCCAAGAATAACAACTTGTATACATATTCAAACTTTCATTGTGAGATTTTCTTACCCAATTTATTGAATTTTATAGGTCCTTAAAGTCTCCATCCTTAAAGCTTTATCTTTAACTGTTGTTCATTGCGGTTCCAAGTTGATAGAGGAGACTATAACCTTGTTTTAGTCCAACCATAACTTCTAGCATACAAACTTAAGTAGATTCATCCCACACCTACTGAAAGCTAGATTATGTTGAAGAAATAATGGATAGAAATTGTTCTAATTATAAAACAGGTCACTCTAATGCATAGGAATAATTATTTTTTCAAGACTAATACAAAGTTTCTTCACAAAATTTCTAGGTGTATGCACAACTAGAAAGTCTGTTTTGCATTTTTTCTTACTACTCATGGTAAATACCAACTTGATGGTTCATAAATTTCACATTTCAAGAGATTCTTAGTTGTTAAGAGACACCCATGCATTAGGACTCAATACAAGGCATTTAATTTTGGGAGGCCATTAGGACGCCAAATCTTCCTTCACATTTTGGATTGGGGATAGTGTTGCAATTGATCAAGGATATGCTAGATATCCTCTTTTCATTATGTAGATTCCATCTGCCCCATCATTGTCTACCATTTATTTCTATATTAAGATTAGCAATTTATTTCAATATTGCTTGGAGTATTGAGTATTGATATTGGAATGTCCTAGTTGCCTCCAACTCATCCATTGTCCAGAATGGCATCATTCCAAAATATCATATAATGTTTTAGTTCCCATACTCACTAACTAGTTATGGAGATCCATTAAAGTTGGTTTGGTGTCAAAATAGGAATATCCCATAATTTTGAAATGCTAGATATCATTATCTTTTTCGTTTCTAGATACATAATACAATCTTTCTTGCACTATTGAGCTACCCGCTTTGCGAAAATTCCATATACCCAAGCCTTTACCACTCAAGATAATTGGAATAATACACTACTATCTTAAACAATTCAAATATTTATTTTTGAATATTTCCTTCCACCATCCATTCTTCCTTTTAACAATTCTCCACAAAATTTGGCCTCCCAATTCCAAATTCATTAACCTTGGATTCCTTACTTCTATTCCTCCATTATTATAAGAGGTTATGGAAACCTCCCACTTTATAGGATATTTTTGATTTATTTATTTATATTTGATTTAGTTCCTTACAAAAAACTTTACAATTTCTTTCCCAATTATGTCCATAGTGTATATTGGAGCCAATAAAGTGGAGTATACAAAAATAGGTAGCGAGGAGATAACATATTTGATAAAGACAATTTACATGTAAAGTTTAGTCATTTGGACCTGAATTTCTTTTTGATTTTTTGTATTGTCTTGTTCCGATCAACAAATTTAGGGGATCTTAAAGAAAGGAGGTCCCTAAATAGGAGAAGCATATCCATTTGAATTGGTAAGGAAATCAAAATATGCAAGAAATTTGTTAAAGTGGACAAGTTCTAACTTATAACTTATCTTTTTGTCTTTTCCCAACATTGACTTGTCCTCCCAAGGATTCCACAAAAGAATATAAGACTTGTTCGAAGACACATGCAACCATTATTGAGGCCCTTCCCAAAAAGACAGTGTCATCCACAAATTGGGCATGATTTATTGTCTTTGGTCCTCTCAATATAAGAATACCATAAATATTTTCTTCTCTCTTTTCCTATTTAACTTATGGTTGAGATATTTTTCCTCTATAATATATAAGAATGGGAAAGGGGGCATCCATGTTGAATACCCCAAGAGATTTGGAAAAAGAAGGTTGGCCTTCCATTTATGAATGGTGATATGCATGGATTCCCAATGCAAGCTTTTACCAAACAAATATTTTTTGTTTGAAAAGCAAAAATTTTATCGAACATAACTAATATGAAACTATGCTTAACCCTATGAAAGACATTAGCAAGATATATATTTATTACCATATATTTGTCTCCTTTGCTGAAACTTGAATGAATAAATTCCTAAACAAATATCATATTATCAAAGATTGACCTATTTCCATAAATCCACCTTGATTATCATAAATTAGCATGGGAATGGTAGTTTTAACCTTGGAAACCAATTTTTGGTGAGAATTTTATAAGCAATGCTACATAAAGAAATGGTCCTAAACCTAGAGAGAGAGGTAGGTTTTGTCTCTTTGGGGACCAAATCAATGAAGGACGAGTTGGTATCTCCCCCATTCTTTTCATTTCTGTTGATGTATTTGTAACTTCAGAATGTATTCACTTGTATATTTCATATATTGTACTTCATTGGTCCCCGATGTTCCTATCGGGAGAATCATTAATGTAATCAAGTCATGTAAATTCATAGAGGGTAACCCTCCTTGTTGACCAGGGGGGAAAGTCCCCACAATTGTGGGGCACTAGGGTTGTTAGACTCTCCTAGAGAAGTCGACCCTGGTAAGTTATTGTCAAGTCAAAAACTAGTATAAAGAGAGAGTGAGCCTCTCTATTTAATACACACACTCACCCAGCTATAGTGCATGTGTGAGAGAAGAGGAGCTCACACAAGTGAGAGAGAGTGCAACTATTGGAGATCATCTTTCTGCCTTTGGATTTTACTGCTGCCATTGGTGCTCATTCTATCTCTAAGGAAGTTACGAGGTTTTTCTTTGAATGTTTCTCCAAGGATAAATCTTTGTGTCTATTATATATTGTGATTGATTGATGTGCATGTTATTCTCTCATATAAGATTCTAAGATCATATTGCTTAAATGATAAACAATCTAACATGATATTAGAGCTAACCTGAGAAGAAGAAACTGTGCAGTTGTAGAAGCTAGGGATTCTTACTTTTTTTGTCTCTCTCCACAGATCATCAGCAAAATGAGGCTAGGCTAACTCTCCATTGAAGGGCACATCTTTCTATCGAAGCAGAATTTGATTTTGGGCACTTCAGTTATTGCTGCGGGAAATTAGGGCTTTTCACAGAAGAGGAATTTTTGAGTGAGCCCAACATAGGATTTCTCTCCTCATAAAAATCAAAGTGTAGATACCAATTTTGAAGTTTTTGGTTGAGTAAAACTCCAAGAAAGTCAAACCCTAGTTTTACCCCGGGCCTGAAAAACCCTAAAATACTAAAACTGGTAGTTTTTGTACATTCTCTATATCTCGAGATTTAAGAAGGCTCATGAGCCAAAATTTTCACAAGCCGAATATAAAATCCTGATGTACCCTGTGTACAAATCCCAGCCTCAGATTCGCTATATTATGGGAGATATGATTCCTCCAAATTAGGGTTCCAACCCCTTCCAGGATTCATCCCTAAACATGACACCTAGGGAGAATTGGTATATCTCAAGCTACGAAGGTCCAAATGAAATTTCGCAAGTTGTTCCAAATAGGGAACGAAATTTAATTTCTTTGGTAAATGTTTCATACCATTAAGGTGAAACAATGACACGTGGAATTTTGTACAAGTTCGCTATGATGAACAATCCTTAAAGAAGTCACCTTGGGAAAAATATCAGAAATCCCAATTGGTGAAACCAAGTCTGCTCAAACCTACGGTGGTAGAAATAGGATAGATGAGGCTACCTCCATACTAAATTTATACATAGAGGAGTAGTAATTTCATAGATACTGCAGAAACAATATCATGCATTTATGTAAAAGAAATTGGAAAACTAGGGCTTCCTATTCCGAGAGCTTCCCTCCACTGATTTCAAAAAAGGAGTACATTGGATAGCTCGCCTTGAAGAGGCCCATATTTCCATCAAATAAGATCTAAAATATTCCAATTTTTGAAAATTAGGGTTTCTCTGACAAACCCTATATCATCCAGTTACGGAACCAGGACAGACACCTCAAATCAGTAAGATCTAATCTTTTGCTATTTACATTTGAAGTTCTCATTTCAAAATGACTAATCACACCAGATTGATGACAAGCTTGGTGAAGATGACAAGTTCCAAGCATGGAATTATATGATCTCACTGGTTCTTGAAGGAAATGAATTGGACACCTACTTAAGTGGAGAGGTTCCTGTTCCAGAGGGAGATGAGGCTAAAGCCTTACACAAGAAGAACTTGGTCAAGGCCAAGAGGATCACCTTATACCACACGTGTCTTCCTTAAAGACACCTATAGAGATGTTTGATTCCTTCACCAAGATATTTTGAAGAGAATAATATAAATAAGAAGAAATATAGGAACTCCGTGATCCTTGAAGAAATTGACTTGGATCAGTATTTTAGTAAGAAAGGTCTAGGAGCCAGAGGGAGATGAGGCCAAGTCTAGAGCCAAGAGAATTATTGCATATTATATTAAATATCATCTCATCCCTCATTTGTCATCCTTGAAGACACCAAAAGGAAGTGTTCAATGCTATGACGAAGCAATCGAAGAAGAATAAGATATGGTTATAACCACCTTGAATGGCCTCCTAGGATCATGGGATTTATTCATTCAAGGAATGTGTGCCAGAAATAAGTGATTACCTTCAACAAACTCTGGGAAGAGTGTACACAAGAAGAATCTCGACTCATAATAAGAGAAGATAAAATGGGAGCAACTGAAGATTAAGCTCTCACCATCCAAAGAAGATCCCTCAAGCGATGAGGAATACGAAGGACTCAACTCTTGAAGAACCTCTTATCCATCTTAGAATTTGGATAAGAAATGATGTTGTTATGAATAAATAAGATGATGAAGCTGAAGGCTCAAGAAGGAGTCTACACATGAAACAAATAAAGATAAGTATTCAATTGTCATTTCATGATATTTTTTTGTTATGCATTTGTTTATATTCAGTTGATGTGTTATGCATGATAGAATATTTGCATTAATGATAGTATATTACTAATATGCATGTGATGGGTAAGTATACCATGGTGCTATAAAACTCTCCATTGCTACTTATCTAGAATGAAACCTCTTTGCTGACATATTGGATTAGTGCACAATCTCAATGATGTCATGGTAGAGATGGAAGGCATCTAGAAATTTTTCGTGAGATATGGATGAATGTTGTATTGGCTAAAATAGTTGCATGATTATATATTTATGCATAATAATTTCCCATTGTGAATATACCTTATGAAATGTTTCTAACCATACAACTGGTGCATTTAACTTGTACGAAAGATCGCATATAATCGCCTACAAGAAAAGAAGGATGAGACTTGTTTTGAATAACAAGTGATGGCAGTTCAAGAAATAATCCAAAATGAAGAATAGTATGACGAGACTTCAAGAGGCCTCAGACACACTCTAGTTATGTGACATTTTTGAGCGACATCATTGATGCAGAGCCTTCCATATATGAAGAAGTAGCCAAGAAGAAAGGGAAGGAGAGTACCAGTTTAAGAAGAATGATGTTTAGGATGCGGTATCTGCAAGTTCCATCATGCACTAGATGGAAACATCGTGGGATACAAGGCAAGATTCGTAGCATGAGGCTTCTCACAGAAAGAAGGAATAGACTACGAAGAGAAATTTGTAGTGACTAGAAGTTAAGACACATGACATGCATACTCATATGTGCAAATTAAAGAAGGCCTTGTACAAGACTATAAGACACCCATGGGATAACACATAGATGAGGATCTTGAATATCACCTAGAGTGATGAATATCTTAACCTTTGCTACAAGGTTAAAGATGAAAGCCTATAGAGGATGACAAGCTCACAGATGGGTGTGAGAAGAAATTTTGAAAAAGGTTCAAGATAGAGGATCTTGGTATCCAGTGACCCAAGATGGATACATATAACATTAGTAGAAAAAGAAGCTACTTTTCACTCCATAGATTACAAAAGGAAGAGGGAGAATGATGCTTCGCTTCAGAGGGAGTGACTGTAGAAAATCCTGAGGTTCGACATGGTATGACAAGATGGATAGATTACTGATGAATTTAGGATTTACTAAGAGTAAAGCGGATTCTGACCTTTACTTCAAGTTTGAAGGTGGAATACCAATGATGATCCTGTTATATGTCGATGACTTGTTCCTAAAAGAAAAGAGGAACTCATTAAAGTTGCAAGAAGGAGACTTGCTGCCGAGTTCGAGATGAAGAACTTGGATATGATGCACTACTTTCTAGGCATGGAGGTGTGGCAGAATGTGGATGGAATCTCTCTGGGACAAGGGAAGTATGTAGTGGATACCTTGAATAGGTTCAAGATGATGGTCTGCAAGGCCATGACCACACCTATGGCATCAAACCTGAAGCTATTGAGTGATGCCTCATTAGAGACGGTTGATGCCACGATGTATCGTCAGATGATTTGTTCCTTGATGTACCTGACAAATACAAGACCAGATATTTGCTTTGTTGTGAACACATTGAGACATGTTCACCTGATTGCTGCAAAGCATATTCTAAGGTACTTGAAGGGTACAATTGATTATGGGCTCAAGTATGAGATGAATCAAAAGATTAAACTAGAAGGTTATGTGGATTCGGATTGGGAAGGAAGTGCCATTGATAGGAAGAGAACTTCGGGGTGTTGTTTCAATATGGGATCAGGTGTGACCTCTTGGTTTAGCAGGAAACAATCCCGCGTGGAACTAAGTACAGCTAAAGTAGAGTATGTCGTAGCTTGTTTGGCTAGTTGTGAGGCAGTATGGATGAGGAAGCTACTGTATGATTTTTTTGATCTCCAATTGGATGCTACTTGTATATATTGTGACAACCAAAGTTGTGTGAAGTTGTCAGAAAACCCGGTGTTCCATGACAATTCAAATCATATCGAGATCAAATATCACTATATCAGGGATATGGTGCAGATAGGAGTAGTGAAGCTACAGTATGTTGCGATGTACGAACATATAGCTGATGTGTTGACCAAGCCATTAGCCAGAGTGAAGTTTGAGTACTTCAAGGAGAGGCTTGGTGTTCTTTAGATCGAGGTTCCTTCTAAAGGGAAGTGATGAGTCCATGAGCCTTTCTAAAATGGTGGTAGGATTGGTTTCACCCATGGTAAAATGTAAGTGTTGTGCCTTTCTGACATGGTGGTAGGATTAGTTCCTCCCATGGTCAGATATAAGGACTATGCCTTTCTGACATGGTGGTAGGATTGGTTCCTTCCATGGTCAGATATAAGTGTTGTGCCTTTCTGACATGGTGGTAGGATTGGTTCCTCCCATGGTCAGATATAAGTGCTGTTCATTTCTGACATGGTGGTAGGATTGGTTCCTCCCATGTTTAGATGTAAGTGTTGGGCCTTTCTAACATGGTGGCAAGCTAGGACTCTCGTGGTTGGATATAATTGCTAAGTACTGCATCTAGTATGAAAAAGGACTGGCTCTGTAGTGGAAATCCTTGCAGAGGCAAGGTGTTGCATCCAGTATGAAAAATTAATGGCTCTGTAGGGGAAATCCTTGCAAGAGGAAAGGTTCTGCATTCGATATGAAAAAGGATTGGATCTGTAGGGGTAATCCTTGCAAGAGGAAAGCTACTGCATCCAGTATGAAAAATGACTAGCTTTGTAGGGGAAATCCTTGCAAGAGGAAAGGTGCTACATCCAGTATGAAAAAGGACTGGCTCTGTAGGGGAAATCCTTGCAAGAGGTAAGGTTCTTCATCCAGTATGAAAAAGGACTAGCTCTGTAGGGGAAATCATTGTAAGATGCAAGGTGTTGCATCTAATATGAAAAAGGACTGGCTCTATAGGGGAAGTCCTTGCAAAGGGAAGAAATTACATCTAACATGAAAAGGGTTGGCTCTATTGATGAATACCTACATGGATTTTAGGCCTACAAATAGCATGAAGAAGGGTTGGATTTGTAGAACTTCCTATGACAAGTAAAATTGAGAGATAACACCATTTGACTGAGATAGCAGAAGCAGCCCTTGATGATCCAATGATGATCCAGACTTGGTGATGATCCAGTGATGATCCAGACTTGATGATGATCCAATATTGATCCATAATTGATGATGATATAGTGATGATCCAATGATGATCTATACTTGATGATGATCCATACTTGATTATGATCCAGTAATGATCCAACGACGAAGACTTGTGCTGATGAAATGTGTCTAGAGAATACCTTCCTAGTTAAGAGGGAGTCTTGATGTATTTGTAACTTCAGAATGTATTCACTTGTATATTTCATATATTGTATTTCATTGGTCCTCAATGTTCCTATCAGGAGATTCATTAATGTAATCAAGTCATGTAAATTCATAGAGGGTAACCCTCCTTGTTGACCAGGGGGAAAAGTCCCCATAGTTGTGGGGCACTAGGGTTGTTAGACTCTCCTAGAGAAGTCAACCCTGGTAAGTTATTGTCAAGTTGAAAAATAGTATAAATAGAGAGTGAGCCTCTCTATTTAATACACACACTCACCCAGCTATAGCGCATAGGTAAGAAAAGAGGAGCTCACACAAGTGAGAGAGAGAAAAACTGTTGAAGATCATCTTTCTATGTTTGGTTTTTACTGCTTCCATTGGTGCTCATTCTATCTCTGAGGAATTTGCGGGGTTTTTCCTTTATGGTTTCCCCGAGGATAAATCTATGTGTCTATTTTCTCTTGTGATTGATTGTTGTGCATGTTATTCTCTCAGATAACATCCTAATATCATATTGCTTAAATGATAAAAAAACTCACAATTTCCCCTTGTCGAAATCAACATTTAGAGAAGATCTCTTTTAATAATGACCCAACATGCCCTAAAATATTAAATATTGAAACCATTTGGGCCTATGGTTTTATTCAATTCCAAGCTCCATATAGCCTCCATATCTTCCTTCTTCAAATATCTTTCTTGACAAAAAGGTTATCGTCTTTGGTCACAATACTAGGTATTCTCTTTAGCATCACTTACTAGGTATTATCTTAAGCACCGCTTGGTTTGCATGTGGATTATCATTCCCTTGATTTGTGTATAGATATTTGAATAATTATATTCCTCCTATTGAATTGTTTGGACATCTGATAACTTATTGTCGTTTGAATCGTGTATCTCCCTTGTGACATTTTTATGCAATTTACCCTTAGCTTGTTTGTGGAATAAGGACATATTCTTATCCCCAAAATTCAACCAAAGTATTATATATTTAGGATGACATCTCTTCCTCTTGTCGATGGAGAGTTTGAATAGTTTTGATTAGACCCCACTCCCAAAGATACATAGTTATTTTTCATTGTTCCATCCTTTCCTGAAGAGTTTCCAACTTTGATTGAACCCCTTTTTTTTAATTGGTATTTAAAATGTTTTTTTTCCATTATTTAAGAGCTCTTCTAATAACCCTTAACTTGGATTCCCACACATAATTTGACACTCCTTGGATTTGACTTCTCCAAATTTTCTGAATTATCTCCATTTATTCCTCTTCCTGCAACCACAAAAGGTTAAATTGAAAAGGGATCAAACAATTTTTTATCTTCCAAGATCGACAGAAGTATAGGTTTATGTTCTTTGAAAATTGAGGGTAGAATCATGGAAGATATTGCATTGCCACCTAATAAGAGGGAACTGTTTAAAAGGAATCTATCTAGTCGAGCCACTATATGTCCCACATCAAGACTGCAATTCAACCAAATGAAGTTTACTTTTTTGGAGGAACATTAACTAGATCATAGTTTTCCATTAGATACTCCATATTTTCTCCAAATTGATCCCTTAACAGGCTTCCTATTAACAACCAAAATTTTCTCACCTACTCTGTCATCAGTTTCATCACTGTTATGAATCATAATTGGTTGTATTAATACCATTTTCCATCCCATATCATCCATATTATTTGAGGAAATGAGCAAATGACAAAAAAACTTTAAGTCAATCCCAAGAATCAACCATAACTAAAAGTTCATGTTTTTTCCTTCAAAAAACACAACCTCGACCACACCTTTTGCCTAAAAATATGGGACATGGTCCCAACAAATAAATTTAATTATCATTCATAATTTATTTATTCCCCATGGGAAGTAGTATTTAAAAGTGGACACATACGTTGACATGGTTGAAATTAACATTAACTCTATCTTCCAAAATCCTAACCGCTTCACTAAACAATCAATGGAATGGAGAAAATACACAATGGATTTAGTCTCATTTTTACCACTCTAGTGCCTATCAAGAATTTCTCATGGTCATCCTTTCATATCCAATCCTCCATTTACAAAATCGTCATTATGTTGTTGAATTCTCACACGAAAGAGAAATAAACCATACTCTTTTTTCAAACTTTCACCAAAAATGGAATTAGCACTTAACACCTTGCTAGAGATTGGGGAAACAAGGATACAACCAAACCTTCCTTTGTATCAGTTGTAGAGTCCCACTACTCTCAAAAAACGGTACCAATGTGTGTATGTATACTTGATTATTTATATAATAAAAAAACCACATTCTTTCACATGATGCAGATTTCTTTTGATGGTTTTTTTCTAATCTATGTTTGCATGCATGTTTGAGAATGAATATTTATATTTTAGATTATATTTATTCCATTTCCCATTTTATATGCTACCAAGAATTGCACAACCACTTGGTAGGTGTTTTTTGCACTTATGTGTGAGAAATCATACACTACATGTCTTCCTCTTCTCTAACATTCCTAGCAACTATAGTCATGTGTGTTAATACTATATTTAATGGATGATAAGGATGACCAAAATCATACATTCTCTCCATAATAAGTTGGACCATAAACATTACATATCCTTACTATTTATTGGTTTGAGTATTCTCTATACTAGCTAACAACCATATCTATAATTCGTATATTTCTATCTTAAATATTTTGGAGTCATAAAAGGTGTATATCCTTCCCAAGGCCTCGTGGGCACCTATAAATTGTCCTTCACCATTCTACCAAACTTTTGAGATAGTGTTTAACGCTTATTTTCCCCCTATTTTGGTCTCCTGGATGAGCAAGAGGGATATATTTTCTTCTTTGATAAAATCCTTTATTGCTTCCCATTTGCTTCTATTCCCCAACTCTATGTGATTCTAGGAGACCATATTCATTATCCATTGGATGGGGGCAAGACCACTCTATATTCACCATAATATAATAATTCCTTTGGTTGGAGATTTTTTTTTAATGAACTTTAAAGGGTAGTTTAAAGACCTAAGATATTCTCCTTTGATATGATTTCTTCACATTTTTCTATAATTGTTTTCTTCATAAATCCCTAGGGGATCTTTTTTCTTCTTCAGACCCTTCCACTTATTCCTCTTTTTGTTGATTGGCCTTTCCCCTTGATAATACCCCACTTGGATTACCCATTAATATCATCTATATAGAGATATATTCAATGATTGGCTGAGGCTACTAGGTTTTGATAGTTCTATTAAATATTTCATTAAGATCTAGTTGCTCAATGACCTTTGCCACTTTCCCTTGAGATGGAATTATTGGTTCTTAGACCTATGCTTCCTTAGAATCTTCTTGATATGTTTCAAATATGATTTGAAATTTGTTGGATTAAGGGACTATTGGAGTCACTATGGAGCCATTTGATGGTCTTCTATTCCCTAAAATTTTCCTTTCTTAACTTGTTTTCATTCTCCTTCTTTTTTAGGGACTGAATACTACACACGGTATTTGAGAAAGTTCCTTAGAAGGTGTCCATATTCATGGAAAATATTACACTTATAAGGAAGCTTCTCATATTCTATCTTTTGAGTATGAGTCCATTCATCCATTGAAAGCTTAATGGCCTCTAGGAGGCCCTTCTCCAGATATACGTTGAGACACATTATGACATAATTGAATCATTGGGATTTTAGGATTAGATTAGTCAATATAACAAATTACTGTATTCCCTACGTCTCCTAGGTCCTCATCACTTCCATAATGCAAGGGAATATGAGGGAGGCATACCCACACACACATTATTCAAGGAAGGTATTTTTCATATTAAAATCTAGTGACCATCAGTTCAAATATATCCCTCTTGATTCCATGAAGTACTAGCCACTCCTTGTTAGATTTTTATCATTTAAGCTAGCATTATATTAGGATCTTTAACTAAGAGAATAACAAGCACATCAATCAAACACAAGAGACAATGAACACAATTTTTTTCCTTGGGGAAACCATAAATGGAGAAAACCCTACAACTTCCTCAGAGATAGAATCAACACCAAAAGTAAAACCCCAAAATAGTAAGATGATCTCCCAATAGCAGTAGCCTCTTTCTTTCTAGCCCCAACAACTTCTTCTTCCTCAGCTATGTGCTACAACTGAGTGTGTGATAAATAGAGAGGCTCACTCTCTATTTATACTAATTCCCAACTTGATAATAACTCACTAGGGCTGAATTCTCTAGGAGAGTCTAATAACCCTAGGGCCCCAAAACTGCGAGGACTTTAACCCTTGAACAATAGGAGGGTTACCCACAATGACTTGACATGAATTTTTTACATTATTGAATCTCCCGATACGAACATAGGGGCATGGCATGACTCAAATACATTATAGACACTTCCTGAAGTAAACATCGGGGTACAAGACATAAGATATACAAGTGAATACATTTCGAAGTTACAAATACATCAACACTCCCTCTTAACTAGGAAGGTATTCTCTCGACACAATTTATCAGCACAGTTCTTCTTCTCTATATCATCTGGATCATCAATGAGTTCTCGTCATCTTCTTCTTCAATTCATCTTCATATTCAAGTCATCTTCATCTTCAAGTTATCTTCATCTTCAATTCATCTTCATCTTCAAGTTATCTTCATCTTCAAGTCATCTTCATCTTGATCTAGATCATCACTCGATCTGGATCATCTCTGGGTCATCATCATGGGTGCTATCTCTTGATTCTTCTTGTCATAGGAAGTTCTACAGAGCCAACCCTTTTTCATGTCAGATGTACATCTATAGAGCCAGTCCTTTTTCATACTGGATGAATCTTCATAGAGCTAGTCCTTTTTCATACTATATGTGGGATCTACACAGAGCCAATCCTTTTTCATACTGGATGAGTCTTCACAGAGCTAGTCCTTCTTCATACTAGATGTGGGATCTACATAGAGCTAGTCCTTTTTCATACTTGATGAGTCTTCATATAGCTAGTCCTTTTTCATACTAGATGTGGGATCTACACAGAGCTAGTCCTTTTTCATACTAGACGTGTCTTCACAGATCCAACCCTTTTTCATGCTAGATGTGGGATCTACATAGATCTATTCCTTTTTCATACTAGACGTGTCTTCACAGAGCCAGCCCTTTTTCATGCTGGATGTGGGATCTACACATAGCTAGTCCTTTCTCATACTAGATGTGTCTTCACAGATCCAACCCTTTTTCATGTTGGATGTGGGATCATCACATACATCTAACAATGGAAGGAACCAATCCTCTCACCATGTAACAGCTCTTACATCCAACCATGGAAGCAACCAATCCTCTCACCATGTCGAAAGGGCACAGCACTTACATATGACCATGGAAGGAACTAATCCTCTCACCATGTCAAAAAGGCACAACACTTACATCTGACCATGGAAGGAACCAATCCTCTCACCATGTCAGAAGGGATCAGCATGGACTCATCACTTACTCTTGGGAGAAATCTTGATTTGCAGAATACCAAGCTTCTCCTTGAAGTACTCAAAATTCACCCTAGCTAATGTCTTAGTCAACACATCAGCTATTTGTTCATCCATCACAACATACTGGAGTTTCACTGCTCCTCTCTACACCATATCCCTGATATAGTGATACTTGATCTTGATATGCTTCGACTTGTCATGGAACACCGAGTTCTCCAACAACTTCACACAAATCTGGTTGTCGCAATATATACAAGTAGAATCTAATTGGATATCAAATAAATCAGAAAGTAGCTTCCTCATCCATACTACCTCACAACTAGTTGAACAAGCTGCGACATACTCTACTTCAACTGTACTTAGTGCCACATAGGATTGCTTCCTGCTAAACCAAGAGATCACACCTAATCCCATTCTGAAACAGCAACCTAAAGTTCTCTTCCTATCGATGGCACTGCCTACCCAATATGAATCAACATAACCCTCCAGGTTAATATTCTTATCAACCTTATACTTGAGCCCATAATCAAATGTACCCTTCAGGTACCTCAAAATATGCTTTGCAGCAATCAAGTGAACATGTCTTGGATCTGTCAAGAACTGGCTCAATGTGTTCACAGCAAAGCAAATATCTGGTCTTGTATTCGTCAAGTACATCAAGGATCCAATCATCTAACAATACATCATGGCATCAACCGACTCATATGAAGCATCACTCAATAGCTTCAGGTTCGATGCCATCGGTGTGGTTAAGGCCTTGCAATCCATCATCCCAAATCTCTTCAGGATATGTACTGCATACTTCCCTTATCTGAGGAAGATTCCATCCACATTCTGCCATGCCTCCATGCCTAGAAAATAATGCATCATACCCAAGTCCTTCATTTCGAACTCAACAGCAATCAACCCATCCATACCTGTTACGAACAGATCATCTACATATAGTAGGAGCATCACTTGGTTGCCATATTCAACCTTGTAGTAAAGGTTGGAATGTTCTTTACTCTTGGTAAAGCCCAAAATGGATAGAAAGCTGTCAATTCTATCGTACCATGTCCTGGGTGCCTGTTTCAAGCCGTACAGGGATTTCTTCAATCTACACACATGAGACTCCCTGTCATGTGTCTCAAAACCGAGTGGTTGATCCACATACACTCACTCTTTTACTACACCATTCAAGAAAGCAGTCTTAACATCCATATGGTGTATCTTCCATTTCATCACTGTAGCCAAAGCAAGTACTGATATGATGGAAGTGTATCTGGCTACAGGTGCAAAAGTTTCTTCATAATCTATTCCTTCTTTCTGGGAGAAGACACAAGCCACGAATCTTTCTTTATATTTTTCTCTACTGCCATCTGCAGCATGCTTGATCTTGTAGATCCATTTGGAAGTCACCACAGACTTGTCCTCAGGTCTTGGGACAACATCCCAAACATCATTATTCATGATCAATTGGTACTCTTTGATCATATCATCCTTCCATTCTTTATTTTATGTCGCTTCTTCATAGTTGGAAGGTTCTTTATCAATGAAATCAAATAATAAGGCTACATAACTGGAACAAGACCTGGTTCTTTTCCTTTCTCTGTGTGATTCTTCTGGAGCCCCATATCTTTCTGCACCTTGGATAGCTTCTCATACCCAAGCGGGTTCCCTCTTGTGAGGATTCTTCTCCTGAGGTTGATCTACAGGTTCTTGAGGTTCTTCTATTTCTCAATATTCTTCTTGATATTCTTCGTTCATGGTTGTGTCATGATTTTTGGGTGCTTCTGTTTCTTCAGGTTCTTCAGCAGGCCTTGTTCTGGATTTGTTGTAAGCTGAGTCTTTGTCAAATGTTACATCCCTGCTGATGTTGATCTTCTTGAATCCTGGGAAGTATATTCTATAAGCCTTCAAGATTTCAGAGTATCCGACAAATATACCCTTCCTTCTTTAAGGATCTAACTCTGTCCTCTTTTCTTTTGGAATGTCTATGTACACTGGACAACCAAATATTCTAAGATAGCTGACTTCAGATTCTTGCTGAAAAAGACTTCTTTAGGTGTCTTATTCTTGAGTACCCTATGTGGAGTATGGTTTTGTACATACACTGTTGTTTTGGTAGCTTCTTCCCATAGATGCATGGGGAAGATCTTGATCATGAAGCATGTCCCTTGCAACTTCCATGATCATTTTATTCTTCCTTTCTACAACTCCATTATGTTGTGGATTACATGGAGTGGTTAACTCCCTCTTAATCCTTTAATCTTTGCATAAGTCTTTGAATTCATTCGAAGTGAATTCTTCGCCATTATTTGATCGAAAAATATTGATCTTATTTTCTATGTGGTTCTCGATCAAGGCTTTGAATTCCTTGAACTTGTTGAATACTTCATCTTTGTTCTTCATAAAGTATATCTATGGCTTCCTAGAAAAATAATCAATGAAAGAAACATAGTATACATACCCACTTAATGAACTGGATGACATCGGACCGCATACATTGGATTGGATGATTTCCAAGATTCATTTTGCCTTGCTCTCACTACTTGGAAATGTCTTCTTTGTGTTCTTTCCTTTTGCACATCCTTTGCAAACACCATCATGTATTGTCTGCATTTCTGGAAGACCTTCAACAGCTTTTCTTGCAAGTGGTAGTGCCCTGTAATGCACATGTGCAAGCCTTCTATGCCAAAGTTCATTTGGTTCTACTGAGTCATGAACCAAAGCTTGTTCTAGTTGGCCCTTCAATTTGTATAGAACTTTTTCTTGTTCCACAATCACTATTGCATCATCAAAAGTCTTTCCCTTTGGCCACATAATAACTTGGCCATCTACAAAAGCAACCCTCATTCCTTTTGCATCCGATGCAGATATGGAGAGGAGGTTCTTCTTTAGTCCTGGTGCAAACAATAAATTTTTCATCTTCATAGACTTTCCAGAGTGTAGCTTATAGGAGGATTCATCACTACCTTTTATTGGATACTGGTATTCATCCCCAAGTTTCACCTTGTGAGGTGGCTCATGTTTAGATAGTTTCACAAATGATTCTTTGAATCCTATCATATGTTTGGAAGCACCACTATCTATAAGCCAATCATTGCTTCCATGTGAGATAGTTCCTGTGAGAGTGGAGATCAGCACATATTCTTCATCACTTGAAGAATCATCACTTTCTTGTCTGATTCTCTTTGTGGAAGGTTCATCATCCTCTGCAGCATGAGCATGATGTCTTCTCTTGTTTCCCTTTTTCTTCTTTGAGTTTCCTTTGTTAGGGAAATATTTGGATATGTGACCTTTGTCATCACATGTGTAACATATAATAGTAGATATATCTCTTCTAGAGTGTGAAAATCTATGGAGAGAGATCCAAAAATTAGGAAGCCCTAGTTCCCTCAGTTGCACAGTGTCTTCTTCTCAGGTTAGCTCTGATACCATGTTAGATTTTTATCATTTAAGCTAGCATTATATTAGGATATTTAACTAAGAGAATAACAAGCACATCAATCAAACACAAGAGACAATGAACACAATGTTTTTCCTTGGGGAAACCATAAATGGATAAAACCCCTCAACTTCCTCAGAGATAGAATCAACACCAAAAGTAAAACCCCAAAATAGTAAGATGTTCTCCCGACAGCAGTAGCCTCTTTCTTTCTAGCCCCATCAACTTCTTCTTCCTCGGCTATGTGCTACAACTGAGTGTGTGATAAACAGAGAGGCTAACTCTCTATTTATACTAGTTCCCGACTTGACAATAACTCATTAGGGCCTACTTCTCTAGGAGAGTCTAATAACCCTAGGGCCCCAGAACTGCGGGGACTTTAACCCTTGAACAATAGGAGGGTTACCCACAATGACTTGACATGACTTGTTTACATTATTGAATCTCCCAATAGGAACATCGGGGCATGACATGACTCAAATACATTACAGACACTTCCCGGAATAAACATCAGGGTACAAGACATAAGATATACAAGTGAATACATTCCGAAGTTACAAATACATCAACACTCCTAAAATGAGATATCGATCCTTTTTATTTTCAAACAAAAAAATGTATTCCATTCCGCCAAATTTTTGAATCAGATCTTATTTGATAGGGTGATGGAAGGATTTCTACAGCTGAAAACAAAAGAATGATGCAGGGATTTCTGAGAGTCGCAACTTTTGACTCGGTTATCCATTTGGTCTCAAATTCAACAAGAAGTTGTGTATTGAAGTGTTCACTATAGTGACTAATCATATACTTCTGATTAAAGTTTGACGTTTGACAGTTTTATGGGGCCAAATCCCCTCACATAAGGACTCAACTTGGGGTTTTAGTGTTTTTGCGGGAAATTTTAAATTTGGAATTAACAAATATCTCTTAGTTTATGCACCTAACGAGAAAAGAGAGTTGACAACTAGTGTCACTCTAGTTAGATTTGATTTAGTGTTAAGTTTATATTCATGCGAGAATTTTCTAAAATTAGCAATTTTCGAAAATATAAGATTTTGAAAATCTAAGATAGTAGTTATAAAGGGTTGGACCTTCATTGTAATAGTTAGGATGGAGAATCAATAAAAGATAATTATTTTGCTCCACTCTCATGTGTTTGCATGTTTTTAAGATCTTGTGAATGAATCAAACCTTATTTTCTACATCATCTTGTATTAGAGCCAAGTTGATGGCTAGGAGAGGAAGATGAAGAGTAGGTCTTGCTCATATGCATAGAGATATGCAAAACCTCCAAAGGAAAGTAACAGATCTTACAAACATTTTGGCTAATCAAAATATAATACGAAGAGAAGCATATAAGGAGGAGACAAACCAAGGAGGTGTAGATCAACATATAAAACATGAAGAAGAATAAGAAGAAGAAGATACATTAGAGGAAATTTCAACTCAAAATGGGCCTCCTAAGGAAAATTAATAAAATAATAGTTAAAATAATAAAATAATATTTTTTAATTTTGGAGGAAGAAAAGAAAAAACTACCTTTTTTGTTCGTATTTTCAACATATCTCCCTGTTTTTTTACTCAAATTTCGATCGAGAGAGCTTGTTGGATGTGGAATTGAATTTCACATCCAATGAGTACCCACTCAGCATACTTTTGACGGGCCCCGCTATGCCAAAAACAAGAAATACCTGAAAAAATGTGATGATGACATCATCATCATGTTTTTTCAGGTAATTCTTGTTCTTGGTGTAGCGGGGCTCGTCAAAAGTATGACAAGTGGGTACTCATTGGATGTGGAATTTAATTCTACATCCAACAAGCTCTCCTGATTGAAATTTGAGTAAAAACAAAAGGAGATATGTCAAAAATACGAACAAAAACAGTAGTTTTATTATTATTATTATACCTATCCCCAAATTTGTATTAAAAATTGTTTAGGAGGTGCTCCCTTTTTGAATTTCAAAGCATTTTGATTAGCTAATACATGATGATATGGAATTTATATTATTTTTAGAAGGCCCATTTTAAATTGAAATTTCCTCTAATGAAGCATGCTTAATCTCTAGAAGGGAGAAATGATGGGATCAAAATATGAGCTTCAGACTTTGCAGGGAGTATTAAGCCATAGGAGTTAATACATTGGTTGAATTCTATGGAAGTTTTTTTTGAATGGAAGCCTATTATAGAAGAAAATAATATGAAATTTGTATGCAAAAAGTTGAAGGGTCACTCCATGATCTAGTGGGATCATGTACATAAAGACAAAATAAAAAAAGGAAAAGACAAAATAAAGACATGGAATAATATGGAAAAGAAGTTGAAAGAGACTTTTTTGTTGTTGGTCTATGCACAAACCTTTTTTTGTATATTTCAGAACTTGAAGCAACAACTGTTAATTGTAGAGTAATTCACACATGAGTTTTATCAGTTGTCCATTCATGTGGATCCCCAGGAAACTAATGAGAAACTAGCTGCAAGGTATGCCAATTGTTTGAAGTTTTCTATTCAATATGAATTGAGCATGGATAGGGTTCACATTGTGGAATGGACATACCAGTTATCCTTAAAGGCTGAGAAAAAAAAACTAACAATTTGGTCAAAGGAATAAAGAAGCAAGGAGGGGCACATCGTCTTCCTCATGGGGTGGTTTTAATTATGGAAGAGGAAAACCATCCCAAGGAGCTGAGAAAGCAGAAGATACTGAATAAGATAACCTAAAACAACCATGAGGAAGAGGATTTTAGAGGGGTAGAAGTTATGGTGGTGGCAGAGGAAGACCTTATTGGTGGTTTAGGTATGGTGTAGAGGACCATCGAGCATTTGAATGCTCAAATTATCACATGCATGAGTGGAAGCAAGGAAAACAAACCAGTTTAAATTTGATCCATGTGGGGAATGAAGAATAAGGAGCTAGATCTGAAGTCCCACCTGGTATGTGGGAAAATGTCATGATACTGAGTTCAATGGTGATTCTCAAAAAAGAGCAAGGACTGAGTAGCAAAAATCAAGATTCGTGGATTTGGACAAATATTTTTCGAACCAGATGCACTTTAGGGGGGAAGGTATGTTAAGTTATTGTTGATAGTGGTAGTTGTGAGAATATGGTTTCCAAAAATATGTTAGATAAGTTGAAATTACGCTATGAAACACATCCACATCCTTACCAAATTCCATGGTTCAAAATAGGGAATGAAGTAACCATTAATAAAATATGTTTGATCAAAATTTCTATCGGTAAGACTTATAAATATGAATTATGGTGTGATGAGATTCCAATGGATGTGTGTCACTTATTATTAGAGAGGCCTTGGAAAAATGGCAGAAAAGTCATGCATGATGGAGGGAAGAATACCTACACCTTTTGGAAGGATGGATCAAAAGTGGTCTTATTTCCCCTTTAAGATGAAGGAAAAGATGAGAATGTGTTGTCAGAAAGAGAGCTTGTTAAAGAAATGAAGAAAACATGATTCTTCTATGCATTAATAGTGCAAAAAGGAGCCGAGGAATACATACCAATACCTACTAAAGTGGCCAATTTACTAGAAGAATATATTGATGTAATCCCTAATGAACTACTTGAAGGCCTTCCACCAAAGAGGGATATTCAACATCATATTGATCTGATCCAAAGATCATATTTACCTAATCAAGAAGCCTACAGGGTGATTCCTACACAACATGCAAAGCTCAATTGGTAAGTAACATAGCTTATAAACAAAGACGTGGTAAGAGAAAGCACGAGTCCATGTGTTGTACTAACATTGTTGACTCCAAAAAAAGATAATACATGGAGGATTTGCACAGATAGTAGAGCAATCACTAAATTTACCATGAAATAGCAGTTTCCCATGCCATGCTTGGACGACATGATGGATGTGATAACTGAAGCTAAATATTTTAGTAAAATTGATTTGCAAAGTGGATACCATCAGATCCGAATTCGTGAAGGGGATGAATGGAAAACTGCCTTCAAGACTATGGATGGATTATATGAATGGATGGTGATGCCATTGAGGCTATCCAATGCACCTCGTACCTTTATGTGGTTGATGAATACTGTGATTCAACCTTATATTGGTAAGTTTGTTGTTGTGTATTTTGATGACATTCTAGTTTTAAGTAACAAAAAAGAAGATCACTTGTATCATTTAAATATTAAATTGGATACATTGAGAAAACATAAGCTTTATGCAAACATGAAGAAATGTAGGCTCCCATAAGAAATATTGGTATTTTTGGGTTTTGTCATCTCAGTAGAAGGAGTTAATCTGATGGATTCAGAGAAGGTCGGAGAAATTTTGGAGTGGCCTAGTCCTAAGAGTATAACAAAGGTAAGAAGTTTTCATGGTATGGCCACCTTTTACCGAAAACATATTCAAAATTTTAGCATTATTTTAGCACCCATAACAGATTCAACCAAAGGAATGAAATTCAAGTGGACTAATGAAGCTGAGGAAAGTTTTAAGTTTCTAAATAAGAAGGTAATTGAGGGACCTATATTAAACTTACTAGATATTCATAAAGTGTTTAAGGTATACTATGATACCTCACATGTAGGCATTGGAGCTATACTTACCAAGAAGGTAGCCCATTTGCATTTTTTAGTGAAAATTTGAATGAGGTAAGAAAGAAATACTCCACATATGATTTAGAATTTTATGCAATTAGCATTGCGACATTGGAGGCATTATTTAGTGCCAAAAGAGTTTGTATTATTTAATGATCACATTGCATTAAAATATGTAAACACCCAAAATAAATTGAATAGTAGAAATGTAAAATGGGTCTCCTTCTTACAAGGCTACACTTTTGTTCTTAAGCAAAAATTAGGAAATAAAAACCAGGTTGCAAATGCTTTGATTCAGCGCACTATTATTTTGACAACCATAGAAAATCAAGTAAACGGGTTTTCTATATTGAAGAATCTTTATGTGTCAGATAACGTTTTTCTGGATATTGTGGAATAGTTGAAGAATCCATTTGCAGGGAACATGGATTTTATTCAAAGTGGATATTTTATTGAGTACCTCTTCAAAGGAAAACAATTATGCATTCCAATTGGTTCTATGAGAGAAAATATTATCAGAGAACTTGACAATAGTAGCTTGGAAGGACATTTTGGAAAGGATAAGATGCTAGCCTTAATCAAAGATAAGTTACTAGCCAAAGATGAAAAAGGATATAACCAGCTATGTGGGACGATGTAGAACTTGTCAAATGGCTATAGGACACTCACAAAATACAGGGTTGTACATTTCGTTACCACTTCCCACAGACCCAAGGACAAATATAAGCATGGAATTTGTGTTGGGGATCCCACACAAACATCAAAGTAATGAATCTATTTTTGAGGTTGTTGATAGGTTCTCTAAAATGGATTTTTTCATTGCTTGCAAGAAAACTAGTGATGCATCAAGGGTGGCATAATTGTATTTTTAGAAATTGTTAGATTGCACAGTGTTCCAAAAACTATTACCTCTAATAGAGATAGTCAGTTCTTGGTTCATTAATGGAGGATTTTATGGAATAATATTGGGACTAAATACAATTTAGTAGTGCCTATCACCCACAAATGGACGGGCAAACTGAGGTAGTAAATTCAAGTTTGGGAAACCTATTACATAGCATTTTCAGAGAGAATCCCAAGTAGTGGGATTTGAATTTACCTTAAGCAGAATTTGCATACAATAGTTCAATGAATATATCTACATTAAAATATCAATTTTAGGTTGTTTATAGTAGAAATCATATGGGTGTCCTATATTTGGTGCAACTACTACTTGGGGATAGAATCGGTGATGATGGGGAAGCATTTATAGAACACATTCAACAGTTGTAGCAACAAGTGAGATAGAAGCTATATGATATTAAAAAGTAGAACAAAATTATAAAATATGTTGTGCGACGACATTAGGTATTCAATGAAGGTGATTTGATGATGTTTTGTTTATGGAAAGAGCAGTTTCCTAGAGGAAACCACCACAAATTGAAGTGTAAGAAAATTGGCCCCTGCAAGATTCTCAAGAAAATTGATGGCAATGCTTATATGGTCAATTTACCAACTGATCTTGATATTTCCCCCATGTTTAACATTTATTATTTATATATCTTCTATGGGGACAATATGGGTGATGATGATGAGGCAAGGGTGGATTGGAAACAAGCCATTTTGAGAAATAAAAAGGAAAATATTACTCATATCTTAGATAAGGAGATGCTTCATACTCAACAAGTTCAATGCAACCGATATTTGGTCTAGTGGGAGGGATTGGCACCAACAGATAGTACATGGATTACATAGGGGGACTTGTCGAATCTAGATCACGCCATTTGAAGACAGAAACTTGTAGGAGGTGTACAGTTCTTTTTAACCAAAGAGAATGCTGTAGGGATTCTGAAGGCTGGAAAAAAATGATGCAAGGATTTCCAAGGGTCATAACATTTGATTTGATCATCCATTTGGGCTCAAATTTAATCGTAAGTTGTGTTTGAAGTGTTCATTGCAGTGATTGATCAAATATTTTTTATCCAAATTTTTTGTTTTCTGGGGCCGAATTCCCTCATATAAGGCTTCAAATTTGGGTTTTAGTGTTTTTGTGATAAATTTTAAGTTTGTAATTAACAATTATCTCTCAGTTTATGCACCTAATTAGAAAAGAGAGTTGAAAACTAGTGTCTATCTAGTTAGAATTTAGTTAGTGTCGAGTTTTATATTCATGTGAGAATTTTCTAAAATTAGCAATTTTTGAAAATATCAGATTTCAAAAGTCTTAAATAGTAGTTATAAAGTGTTGGACCTTCATTGTAATAGTTAGGATGGAGAATGAATAAAATATATTCATTTTGTTCCACTCTCATGGGTTTTCATGTTTTTCAGATCTTGTGAATGAATCATTTCTTATTGGTTTCATCATAAGAGGTCTCTAATTCTTGGACTCCCATTTTTCCATTACTATAGTAGAAGGGTAGAGGCCTAGAAATTGCTCATTGAGAGCATGCTCTTGAAGATCTAATGCTTTGTGACGTGAAACAGGAGATGAAATCTTGACCTCAAGAATATAATTGAGCTTGGAAAATCTATAGGAGGAGAAATATGATGCATCCAAAACCCTCAATGAATCTACCTTATAACATATAGAAGATCCCTTGTGATCTGAGTTGATGAGAGGTGCAATGGAAAAATCCTCGATCAATCAATGACATTGAGCTAGCAATGAATGCATGGAGATGAAGAGTTTTTTCATTTGTTATACTTTGTGTCAAACTTCAACATTACATAAACAAATATATTATTTATAAAGGGATCCATTAACAAAGCTAGTTGCAAACCATAAGTTGCATCTAAAAATTTCCTATTGTATGTGTCACAACAAGATTTTTTCAATTAGTTATCCATATTCTATGTCAACAAATAGTTGTATTTTGGTTTGTTCTACATCACTTCATCCAATTTCCAATTTTAACAATTTGAGCATATCTTTTGATGCAATGTGACCACATTATTCATTTCATATAAATGAATTGATGTTTGAAATGTATATTGTTATTCATGAGATAGGAATTAATATGTAATCCACACAAGAAGGTTCCATTCCTCCAATGTTGAACAAGATTTTGAGTAAAATGGCTTGAGAGGGTTGTTCCCATGTCGTTGGAAAATAGTATCCAACATGAAAATTGTGTTAAATATTTTCTAGAGCATACTACCATGTGATGTTAATGCATACATTCGAATGTATTTTACAAGTGAAAATTCAACAAATTCATGAACATTGATAATCCAATGACTACCAAATGGTGTGTTTCTACGGCGAGGGAATGTTTCATGAGAGTGCCCATCAAATCCACTACATAAATTTGGGTCGATGAAGCTCATCACATTGATTGGAATGTAGTGAACATGCTTTTTTCCTTCTCAAAGAGTCATTAGTGACTTTCCCGGTAGAAGAATCATCTTAGGGACTCAAAGGTTTGCATGCATTGTTGATGTACGCATATTGAATGATATAATACCAGTCGATGCAAGTAGTAGAAAGGGATTGATGTTTTTGGTCATGATTTCTAAGACTCGTTACTTAATGCATCAAATCAAGTATTATTTTCTCGTCTTGATAGTGACCTATAAAATAACTTTTAGTGGTGGGGTGTTTGGTTTTTTTGTAAGTTGAGTGAGAACAATGTTGAAAGTCATGTGTTCAGTGGGTAACAATGAATTTTTCAAAGGGGGGAGGGAAGAGAAAACATGTGCAATTTTGTGTCTAGAGAAATTTATGTGTACGAAATGTATGGTTGTCCCTTGCAAGTGTGTAGGGATAGAAATATGGTTGTTATCAAATTCAAGATGACCAAGCATGTCAAGGTTACTTTTTTGAATGTTGCTGCAAGGTGGAGTTGACATAGGATTTACCATTCATCTAAATTCATGGGGTACTGATTTCTTCATACATAATATATTCAACATCGTTATTTTGAGATTCATTGAATGCATGGTCAACGTGCCATGTTATGTATGAGATTTTCTTTTGTTCTCAATGTGCAACATTTTCTTCAATGAAGGTAGCAATGCAATTGTGAACTTTGTGAAAGGTTTGTAGAAATAGACTCACTCCAATAAAAATTGTTGTAGCAATCTAAATATATAAAGGAATTACATAATGGAAAGGAAACACACAAACAATTATGGTGGGATCCCTTTTTCCCACTCTTGTTCCTTTCAACGAACATCACAAGAACAACTTCTTGCAACTTCAATAGGTAAAAAAATATCTAAATTAAGAGGTCAAATTATGCACATGGAAATGAAGCTTGTTTTTGAGAGAGAGTGACTTACATTACTACATGACATTCTTTAAAATGTTATGACTTATATTCAAGAAAATTACACTAAAAGGAAAAAACTTTTTAGTGGAGTTTTTTAGTGTCGAAAGATTGGAAAAAATTATCAAAAAAATATTTGATAAAACTTTCACAATTGGTAATGGAAGTTTTGGTGGAGCTTGTAACACATCTTCATTATAACTAAAAAACTTTTGGAAACTGGAGGTTATAGCAAATGTTTGCAAGGAAATCCACATATTTACATAATATGCATCGATGCATCAATGTTATGTTGCACCAAATCATTCTACTAAAACAATATGCATTGGTGTTTGAAATATATTAATGTCCACTTGGTGCATATATTATGTATTCGATGCCCCTGTGTTGATAATCCTCGAGAACTCATCAGTACAAATATATCTATTGTATTCCCCAATGTACATATTTTATCAAAACCTCCCCAATGTGTATTATAGGCCAATACGCATTGGGGATTATATTATGTATTATTGACTATGTTGTTGATGACAACAATGTTGTTGTTATATGTATTAACACTAGTGCATTCAATTTACCAATCGTAAATAAAGGTGGCTTACCAACATATCAACTCTCAAAGTTCTTGGTTGGGAATTAGGATATTGGTTGGGTCAGTTATTTAATTCCAACATCTCCTTTCTTAGAATTTTTTAAAACAACTAATTATTACAGGGGGGAGGATAGTCGACATTCCTCCTATAATATTCTTGTCTCATTCTTGATTGTTTATATTTTAGATAGGATATTCGTTCTATGAGATTTTTACTCCTGATGATGATCACATGATGTGATTGAAACATTTAGATGACAAAACCATAAACACAACTTTCCAGCTCCTCTTTTGAAGAAAGAAGTCCATGATAATCAAATTTCAACATGTATTTGTTACACTTATTGGTAACCTACCATCATCAAATTGGAAGAATATGTCCAATACATTAAACACAATGTTTATTTTTTACAAAAAAACATTCAAAGCATACAAATTGCAATAATATTCAATTATATTGATTGTCATTATTCACTCAAAATGTTGTCATTGCACGAGTTGCTTACATGCCTCATTTCTTCATCATTTGTAGGTTATATTGTACTTGGGTTATTTGATTGAATGTTTTGTTGATTAGCTTGATTTTGTTCTTTCTCTTCATTTTACACCTACAAACATAGAAATAAAGTGTAATGAGTATATTTACATTTATAATATAATATGTTGGATTGTGTAAATCAAAATGCATACCATAACAAGAAATTATTCATAAAAAAATACAGATTCTTTCAGAGCCATTTCTCATGCCGTGTTTCAACAATTGTTATTTTGGCTCCACTCCATATGTTGTTTCTAAAAGTTTTATATGCCATAACAAAGAATTGATATAGTATACAGAGGTTTCTTGTTGTTCCACTAATTTTAAAGTGGGGGAACTAAAACAAGATAGCTACTTACAAATTGGAATGAACTTTGACACTCTAACATATATTCACAACCCATAATTAACCCAATGCCAATTAATTCTTCAGGTGACTCTTCTTTGTATGTTAACACATGTTATAAGACATTCATGGATGAGTGTAAACTAATTAAAATATAAAGACAACAAAAAATATGAAATCTCAAGGAAAATGAAAGTACTCACAAACTTTGCAATCAATCATTTTCTTCCTTCTCAGCCACTCTAATGTGATGAATGGGTGCTAGTTTGTTTTATTTTTTGCAACATAATAATTGAAAATCAATATGTTATACAGTAATTAAACTCTATATAAAATAAAAATTCAAGAATTACGTCCATTTGATGCACACTATTGTTGGGATGGCTCCTCCTGCAATGCAATTATGTTCATTTCTTTGACCATATCCCTATACACTTTTTTGGACATCTCTATTTACATGTTATATATATAACCTCATTTTTCGTTTGAGATTTTCATAATCTTCTTAAAAAATGAAAAGCATAGAGACAAAACTTTTAATATTTATATGAATGTAAATTCAATAGAAATATGTGTTTCCTAATTTTTGGGAGTAGTATATACATATTCAGTAGTAGAACTTTTTAAATGGTTAGTTTTTTGTTATTGCATGTTTTTGTTATTGCAAGTCTAATAGGTCTCATTGGTCATTTCTTTGGAAACACTTGTTGTAGTTTATATATAATTTAATTCTTGGAGTCATTGGATTGATTTTTGTACTATAAGTGGAAACTGTGTTTGTATGTTCTTTCCACTATATCCCTTGTAGTTTTATAAAAGTGTCCCTCCCTTCAGAAACTTCTAGCACCACTCTATATGAACCAAGGACCAATTCATCATCATTTACATCATTCATATAATTTTTATCTTCTTAGGATGACACTCCCTTCCCTCATGGTCAATACCTGCACAACATTAAACAAATGTGAAAGAGTGTTTGAAGATTTTAGTGACTATTATTCAGAAGTACATTATTACTAAAAATTCAAAGTCGTCTTGATTATCTTTTGATTCTCCTAATTCCTCTTTTTGCAATATTCCATAAAGATGTTACATTATTTTGCACTTAGATTGCAAACAATCTTATTGAGTTTCCTCAAAAATTTCTCTCTCCACGGCAAACATTGACCCATACACTGTGTTTAAACCTACAGATAAAACAAATATATTAATTCTATACTAAAATTTTAAATAGCATGTCTAGTTCTATTTTTGGGATGTGCTCCTAATGTTCTTGTTACTTGAACTTCTATGAGACATCTTCTATGAATAAAATCCCTGCATCATAAAATATAGAAACTATTAAATATGTTTTCAAATAAAGCAAAGAATTTCAAGCTATAAATGTGTTTGGGTTAATTGCTGTGCATGCCACAATAATATTCATTAGTATTTGTTTGGTTGACTTTTTATAAATTTTAAAAATATTAAAATAATCTCAGGTGGTGTGTTATACAATATTATGTGCACGGGTGCTTACATATATAGTAAATTATTTAAAATACATACTAAAACAATGTTGTTTCCTAGAAGGGGTATTAGTGTACTTTATTGTACATTACACACATGTTTCCATAGAAATGTTAAAAAAAACTAACAACAACAGGTTTTGGGATCCGATGCAATAAGTGGTCATATTTTAGATAAATTCCCAACTTCCCATATACATATATAATAGGTATTAAATATCCATTGCCTATAATAAAAGAAAATCATTGTGAAATAATAGAGAGGGTAAAATACTAAGCATTAGAGTTTGCAACCACATAATAGAAGGGAACCAAAAACAAAGCTAGTGTTTTTTTATAATGTATTGTAAATATTAATAGGAACACAAAATAATTATTTTTTTGAAAGATTAGAGTAAAAATTGAGATAAATAGTAAGAAGATACATACTTGAAAATTTTCCTCTACAAAGTTGTATCTAACTTATTGGCTCTTCGGAAGAATCTAGTCACTCCATAGCCTTCCCCTAGTGAATTTCTCTTGCACAAGTCTCCCCTCAAACCTTTGGCTAAATAATGGAATAGTGATTAGGGTTTTCTATTGTAAACTCACTTTTAGAAAATGAAATTCCCTCTCTATTTTTGATTGGATATTTCAAATGTTTTATTTTGGTTGCCAATGTGATTATTAGAGATAATCACATTGGTGCACTTTATGTGAACATAACATTGATATATTGGCAAAATACAAGTTTAAACATTTGTAATTAAAACTTTGAAAATATTTTATTGCATGGACATGGTTATGTATGTTTGTTATTGATGCATATCATAGTGTAATGTAGCTGTATGTTTTTGTTGATAGAGATGCATGGATGTGTCATTAAAATAAATACACCTTTTGTATTGAAAAGTCGTTTGAAAATTTGTTTAGAATTAAATGTTACAACATCCCAAAATTATACTCTATTTAAGAATGCAAACACATAAACTATAATACTTTATACAATATAATGATACTTAAACTCATATCATATATTTAAAAGAAGATCTCAAAACATGTTTAAGTCGTTCAACTAAATTAACAAAACTTGTTTAAAAAGACCTTCAACTAGATTACAACTAAATTAACAAATTATGTTTAAAGGGACCTCAAGAATGCACATTAATGACTATAAGAATAATGAGTGGGGGATGGAGCACTCCAAAGGTCTCTGGTTTCAGGTTCTTCAGGCTAAATATTTGAATGGTAAAACAGTGGTTGACTGGATCAGATCAAAAGACTTCTGCTCGAGAAATATCTCTCTTTTCTGGCGTGGTTTTCTTCAAACTTTACCTTGGATGGGTAAGTTCTTGTCCTGGCAGATTGGAAATGGTGAATACATACACTTAGGCTTAGACCCCATTGTTGGCTTGGGTTCTACTTTTGTTTTCCCGGAAGACCTGCGATCATATCTAGCTGATTTGGACATATGCACATTGGCTCATGCACGTAACCCTTGCTCTACAGAGCCACAATATTGGTACTCGTCTTCTGATCTTGACCTCGCAGGCTCTTATTCTTTGATCTGGGATGATTATATTAAGGGATTATCGGCTCTAGGTATTCGGCTGGATGACAGCCCTGATAAATTAGCTTGGACTTTTAACAGGTGCGGTATTGATATCACAGCAAAGGAGGCATATAATTGCATTTTACAGTCTTCGATGGTTGGGGACAGTATGGCTGTTTGCCCTCCTGTATGGAACAAGTCTCTTCCTCTTAAAATATCCTGTTTCATTTGGCTGGCATATTATAACAGGATATTAACTTGGGATAACATCCAGTGCAGAGGACTCTCGGGTCCGGGCATATGTTCGCTATGCTATTCGAATCTGGAAACAGTCGATCATTTATTCACTTGCTGCTGGGTATGGAAATTGGTGGCAGGCAGTATTATGGACTATTTTAACATCAAGGCACGCATTTCTGATATTTCTTTTGTGGATTTAATCATTGGCTGGAACGAAACCATCCCTCAGTCCTCTCCTCTCTACACTTTGCTGTTTAAAGCTATATGGATGATCTGGAAAGCACACAACCAGCAGATTTTTGAAGGGAAACACAGGGATATTCTCAGTATCATTCAGAATATACTGAGATCAGCTATTTCATCAATGAAGGGGACTGTTTCGAAAAGGAAGAGCTGCAGAATCATTGGTCCTCCTCCTGGTAAACTCTTTCCCTGTGGCTTTATGGATGGAGCTTCACAAGAAGGGAATGCTGGTGCAGGTATTGTCATCTTCATTAGTGACACCCATTTTCTGGAAATCTCTTTAGGAGTCGGACATGGCACTAATACCAAGGCAGAGTTGCTCAGTCTCTGGGCACTCTTGCACATATCCCAAATGATGGGGATTCCTCTTGCTCAAGTATTTGGTGATTCTCTGATCATCATCAATTAGG
>LPNX011206878.1:433665-497773 GCA_001517045.1 Pseudotsuga menziesii | reverse complement strand
GTCCCATTTCCATGATGAGTCAGATTACTGATGGGTTACTTTTTGATATTATGTGCCATTCCTCCTAAGGTTTTCTGGGTGGTTGTCATGGTCAGTCCTTGCTGATATATGTAATAATGTCTTTTGATTCAAGTGAATAACAAAGGCAGATTTTTTCCTCTTGAAAAAAAATGAGTGGGGGATGGTGTTTTTAAAGATGACGTTGGACAAAGATGTGTGCAAGAAGGAAATCAAAGATAAGCATTTGTTTTTAAGTGTCATTCAATTTAAAATGGGTGTCCAAGAAAAGTGTATTTAATAATAAAAAATTAGTTTTGAAAAGGAAAATTTGTGATCATCAATAGTCGTTACACTTTAATTTTTTGGTTGTCGAGAATGGAAGTCATCGTTTATTTCTTCCTATTAATACGACAAAAGAAACATTGGTGAGGGATTTTCGTTTTTCTTCTCAACTCATATTGTGATTTCATAAGTTGGCAGCTTTTATATTCATTTTTTGTGGCGGCTCTTTTCTTTCAACATCGTGTGATGCCTCTCGATGACGTGAAAATTCATGAATGGTTGGTGGATACATCTTTGACGAGAAATAAACAAAAGAGATGAATGGAGGAGTTGATGGTAAATGCTAATAGAGATGAAGTTCTTCACGTTTTTAGCTTACCTTTTAAACTTTTATATGCCTTTGTATTATTTGAAATAATTACACCATAGAAGATGTGAGTAATTAAACTTTTTAAGGAAACGTGTTTGGATTTTTTTTTAAGTCTTTTTTTGAATTTGTAAAAGTTTATGAATATTTTTATATTGAGAAGAGTTATTTTGGAAGAAATTTATTTAGTTTTGTGGCATGTTGGAGATTTAGCATTTAAGGTTTTATTGAAGTTATAATGTGAAAGTGTATTTTGTATAATTGTAACTAGGGTCATAAAGGAGTTATAAAGTGTTTTATTTTAAGTTATCAGGAGTTCATAATATGAGAGGATTTATAAAAATAAAAAAAATTGAATTCGTGGATTACGTCATAGACTTGCCTTAAATTGAATAAGGGGGTCATAGGATTTTTTTATATGTGCGCACTTTGGTGATTCTTCGCTCTGATTGTTGCCTCATTTTAAACGATCACATGCACTACAAGCATCTAAAATGAATCAAGCACAATAAAAGAACACAAACAACAGGATAAAGTAATATCATTTTAATAAGGCAACCTAGGGAACCATTGTACTTGATGATAAAGTAATTCACACTTCACAACAAATTGGCGCAATTTTTTTACACGTTGTAGAAGGTCCTTTGCAATTGTAATTTGTAAAGTATTTAGACATCTTTTGGATTTTTTTAAAAAGTCTTAAGTCCAACTTTGAGTTTTTTGGTGGAATTGCAAGAAGGAAATTTTCTACACGGTTCATTGAAGGGGGTCCAAACAAGAGATGATAGCCGTGTACATGAAACTATGTAAATAATGCCATATTCAAGTTTTGAAGTCTACCTTACAGGATTGCAGTTTATTTGGGATTATGATTGATTATGGAATTAGGATTCATGATTGCAGATGAATAATTCATGATGTTATGATTTCAAGATGATGGATTTAAGATTTGAGGGTTTGGATTGTCCATTTTGACATTCAATGAACTTTCATCGAGACAGTTCAACACTTGGAACTTTCAGATGGTTCGACAATGATTTTGATGGATATGGATGGATGGATGGCTTGCCACATTTTGGCATTTGATGGATTTCAGTCACCTTGTGACTTTTTTGGTGGTGTGACAATTTGATCGACAATTGGGAATGTATAATGAAGCCTTGAATCCCTTAAAGAAGAACCTAAGGAACCCCTTGATCACAAGTGTATATAAACCCAAAGTTGTCCCCTTATGGCATAGTGGCTACACATGGCCCTCACGGGAAGATACTTTGTGTTATACATAAGTGATACAAATCCTGTAGAGAATCCCCTAATTATCATGATGACATGGAGTGTAAAAGAGTCCCTAAAGTGTCCTAAAGAAGTGAGAATAATTTCCCAAATAAATGATGTTGGGTCACACAACCATTATGGTGGGTCACATGACCATGATGATAAGAAGTGTAAGATAGTTCATAAATGTGTTCCTAAGCAATGCCAGTAAGAAATGTAAAGAAATTCCTAAAATAGTGGTGTTGGGTCCACATGACCATGTGGATGGGGTCACATAACCCATGTTGGAGAAGGCCCTAGAGAGCCCCTAAGGTTGGTGCAAATCATATTGGGATGAAGTGTGAAAGATATCCCAAAATCATGATGATGGGTCCACATAACCCCGAAAGTAGTGGTGTTGGATCTACATGACCAAAAGAATTGTCAATATGACCGTGAGAAGTATCCCTCGAAGTAATAAGGATTGGTCCACAAGGAAATGTTCAAATAAAAGGTGAAGAAACCCATAAACAATGGTAATTGGTCCACTTTCCCATGACTTTAGGGTTACATGACCCATGGTGGAGAACCGAAGCAAGTTGGTGTGAATCTTGAAGTACCCCCAAAATAATAATGTTTGGTAAACATGACCCCAAAAGTTGTGGTACTATGGCCCATTAGAACACATGAAGTGACAAGGATCCCTGCAAGAAATAATGACGTATCCTCCAAGTATGGTGATTTGTTCAAGCTCTAAGGCCCCGTTTGGAGAATATATGGAGTGATATTGAATTTTTGGCCTGAATTTTCAATGATGGGTCCTTGAGGTGGGGTACTAACCCTTGAGACCCCCTTAAAACATAGAGCTCCATGGATTAAGGATGAGTTTAAGGAGACACTAAAAGAAGCTACTAGATCATGATGAAGTGTGTAAAGGGAAGGCCAAACATTTAATTTCATCATCAAAAAATTCTCTCTTTCTATTGTGCATATTTGGAGAAAAAGTGCAAAACTTTTTGTAGGAGCAATTTTTGGGCATCTTTGAGGATTCAGGAGATTCATGAAAAATGACATAACTTTCTCATACGGTATCAAAATTACAAAATTCTTAGATCTTTGGAAAGAGGGTTGAGAGGGATATGTGATGAATCTATATAGATACACTTTTGGTTTCTGTATTGTCTCTTCATATTGTTAACTTGGAAAATGTATGGCTCATTCTTGTGGGTTTGTCTTGTGATGGCACATGCATTTCATGGATAGAGCTCATCTTGGATATTGGTATGTGAACATCTCTATTGGTTTATCTATTTGAAGCCATTATATATGTTATGAGGGATATGGTTATGGTCATATTTCCATATATATGGTATGGTTCTTGTACATGAGTCTATCTTGTGATGGGCATGCCTCTCATAGACTAGGGTCCATCTTTTTGTTTTGAAAAGGTATTCAGTTTGTACATGTTATTGTTCTTATTTCTTGGCATAATTGATGGTGACATTGGCATAGATGTTGGTGCACAATTTATGATGATAATGGCATATATCTTGGTGATTTTTTTGTATATATCATGGTGATTATCTGGACATATTGTATGACGGTTTTAGCATAGATCATAGTGATTATCTTGGCATAGTCCATGGTTATGTTGTGGAATATGGATCATCTCTTGGAATGTTCAATGTTTCAGAAATGTATATGATGTAAAAGTTGATGATTAAAATAAAATTGATGGATGATTGTTTCTTGGTATATACTTGAGGCATGTACATGTTGATTTAGTGTGACATATATTGAGACATTGTGACTGTGATTGGAATTGTGACATTGATAGTGGAATTGTGACAAAGACATTGATTGTGGCATTTATATAGATATACAATGATTGAGATATTTGATAGAGACAATGATTGTGACAGATTGACAGAGGTAGTGATACAATGATACAAGTTGAAGGAGACATTGATATGGGAATAGATACATCGATACATGAACATAGATAGTGATACAGATATAGCTACATGTTGTCAGAAAAAATGATACAGTGATCATTACAAATTGTTTCTTCTATTCATATCAGGGTGGCAGGATGGGGCAAGGATAAGAGATTGTAGTCTCCTTTAGGTTGGTGCCTGAGAATTATGAGTTGGTTCTCACTGAGGATTAGGGCCCTCTCCACAAGTTGGAGCCTGTGACCTTAGGGATTTGTATCCTCCTTTAAGTTGGAGCTTATAAACTAGGGGGTTGGAGCCTCCTTCTAGTTGGTGCTATAAATTTAGGGAGTTGGAGCTTCCTTCCAGTTGGTTTTGGTAAGCAAATTAAATGTAATCTCTATATTATAAATAATATCTTTTGTGCCCCCCCCAACAACACTTGGGTTTCCATGTAAAAATATTATGTAACGTTTATTCTTCTTATGTGATGATGATATCCTTATGAAATGTAAAGGTTGATAATGTATTAATGAATGTTGTACTTTGCAAGTTGCAGATTATCATGTTTTGAAAATAAATAAAAGGTACATACACACACTAGTTCACCCCCCTCTCAGATTGTTCGGTATGTCCAACAACTCCCACATACCTTGCGTATATAGGGATACACTCATAGAATCCTAAGACTAACCTAGTAAACATATTAACTATCGTATTATTGTAATACACTGAGAACAACACTTAGGGATATTACCACGCAAGTACTGTCAGGTAGTCGAGTAATATGGTTAGGGGTATGGTACCAATCCTCCCTGGTTAGTGATTTGAAAAATTGGGCTGAGTATTAGTGTTGGACCCTACATCATATCATGATATGTGACAATTTGACAATCATGTGAGGATCCAAATTATTTATCCTTCCTTTTCACATGTTTTCCTCTTTCCTTTAGATTGAATAGCACTTGTTGTGTGTGTAGTTAGGAGACTTTAGATATATTTTAACTTGAAATACTAGATGAACAACATTTAAGAAGATCCCTTCAAATATGCATATTATCACCTAAATATACACAAGGCCAAAACCCTACAAACATCGAACACGAAATGGATGTGACTTTCGATGTTGAAAATGGAACTCCACTAAAAGAAGAAGGAATACCCATCACTAAGGGTGTAGGAGAGTTTTCTCCTCCTATAAATCTTCCTATTACTAGTCCATCGGGACCTTTAGTAGTATAACAACCTTCTTCCCTTAACACATCCTTTGTAGGGAACCCTACTCCTACAACTTTAGTGTTCAACAAGACTTCACCAGAAGGCCTAGTAGGGATTATGTTAGGTCCATATACTCCATTTTTTGGATACTACATCAGGTCAAGTTGTTTATGAGTTTATTTATATGAGTGGTACCCAAGCCCTATCTATGGAGTTAACTCCTTGTTCAAACACACCTACTGGATGACCTTTCCCATATATTTTCCAAGTGACATCCTTGGTCATTATTTTGGAATTTCTTTAAGTTGAGTTGCAAATGCTAATTTTACTCGATTACCTATGGTTAATAGGACAATTACACACTATAATCCATAAGTCGACACTGCAACAATCCCTAAAAATTCCCAACCCCCAACTTTCAATGCTTCAATAGGAATCTCATACATTCCTTCTATTAGTCTTCTGACTTTAATTGGAGTTCCTTCTTCAATTTCAAATACACCTATAGCCGGAATTCAATATACACTTATATTTCATCATATACCTGGTGAAATTCCTTCCAATGTAGGACCAAATGGAACTGGTGGTAAATTTCCTATTTCCCAACAAAAATCTATTGTTGTGCAACAACCACTACCTTCTTGGGGGAAACAACAACCACCTGTTTGGGGGAAAACACCAACACCTATGGTAGGTATCCAGTATCCTGCTAGGGGGGAATTTAATCCTTTACCACCTTACCCCCCTACCTCCAATTTGTATACTTTTGTACCCTACCTTGGTGGTATGACCAATCAATGGACACAACTCGTTATAGGGCACATCCCCCAACAAGGATTTATTTCTTCTTAACCTATCAATCCTCCAGTTTACCAAATACAATATGCAGGTATCCAATATGACTACAATGTGCAACCAAAACCGACATATGGCCCTACTGCTCTACATATGCCTTATCAATACTATAACTACCCACAACCCAATAAGAAACTTCCCTTTTTAGCAACATTTGATTTGCCCAACTTGTCAAAACTAAAAAATGATCTCATTTTGCATGAATCCTTTTTGGCCCCACATATCGGCCAAGCTACCATTATCTATACCTAAATTTGATGGAAAAAAAGGAGTATATTCTAAAAATCACATCATTATATTCCATTTATGGAATTCTTTGAACTCATTGATAGATGAATCTATACAATTCCAATTAATTCTCTTGCAATGTCATTCCTTACACATTTCCAGTTACCAATCAGATATGAAACTGGTGCGTACCTTTTAACCTCACTTTGATAGTCTACTTCCACTTACATTTATGATCGCATACATGATGGGAGAAGACGATGTTGGTTAATCAAGGATCCTATTCTAGATCAATTACTCGTTGATTGGTTCTTGAAATCACTTTTTCCACCCATTTTAGGGATGTTTCTATGGGGGGAGGCGTTACCGAAGAGTAAGCAATCAACCATGCACAATATCTAGACTTGGTTTATTATTAGTATGGAAATTTATACGACCTCATTTCACAAGCTCCTCGTTCCACCATAGATCCTTCAAGACCTTCCATTGAATATCCCAACGATGGCATTATGGGTTCTACTCAGATGCAGTCTGGAATTAAATTAACGAAACAACATAGTTCATTGACCTCTGTAAATAATCAAAATAATACCAATACCAATACCATGACTATTCCTAGTGGTTTCTCTAAGGTGAATGAAGTTCAATGTTCACAATTACCCGGGGCTAAGAAAAAGGGTAAAGGAAAATACAAAAAGCCTACGAACTAACAAGAAAACATCAAAACACAAACCACTATTGTTGAATCAAAACCTAAGAGAAAGGATAAGTTTATTTTCCTTATATGTGGAGGTGACCACTTTATGAAATAATGTCCTCATCATGAGGAAGTTAATAAATTTATGAAAAATAACTCCATACCGACAGTGTTAATTGATCCTTTACCCACAAAACAACAATTGATTGATAATGAAGCCTTACATGGAACTACTTCTTCAACTGAAGAACTGAAGATGATGTGAAGTGAAATGGTTAATATAACCACTTGATCATAGAGTTATGAACTACCTCTAGAAAATAAGAGTGAAGGGGTTTCTACCAATAAATCTTCCCCTTCCACTCCTCCTCCATCTAATGACCTTCAAATAGAGAAATCCATTTCTGAAACGATGTTGTCTCCTCCAAAGAGCACCATTCAAAATTCAGTTTTTAATCCTAATGCACATGCTGCCCAATATTATAACATTGTTGAATATTTATCTCAGGCACCATGTGCTATGTCCACTGTTGAAGTGCTTCAAAACTCTCCTATGCAATGTAAAAATATAATGTTGGCATTGGGTGGTATAGATACAGAGACATCTAACACAATCACTTTTAATATAAAATGTTTTAAATCGAGGATTTCTCACAAACTTGATTTTCAAATTGCTACCAAGGTATGTGGGAAAAATATCCATCGTACCATGTTGGACGAAGGATCCTCCACATCATTCATGTCTCTGGCATGTTGGAGGGACATTGGTTATCCTGAATTAAGTCATTATCCAACCACTTTAAAATCTTTTGATGGTTGTGAATTCCCACCCTATGCACTTTTTTCATCCTTATATATAGAGTTGGGGGGGAGGTGTCTCTATTCATGTATAGGGAGTTGATGCACCTTTAGATTACAATATTTTATTGAGAATAAACTAGTTTTATTCAATTACCATAGTTGCATCCTCATTTTTTTGTTTGGTCTATTTTCCTCACCAAGGAAAGGTTGTTACCATTGACCAACTTGAATTTTTATCCCCCGACGTTAATTCCAACTTTGCTAATAATTTTACTCTTTTGGGACATTCCATACCTCAATACCAAAACGTAGGAGTAGGACTCCTTAAATACTCCTCACTTATGGAAGTTTTTCGATTAACCAATCCTACACCATCATAGGTTGCTACACTTAACATGATTTATACAAATAACAACAGTCCATCCAAAGGAAAATCAATTGAAGATACAACATCCCTTAGTCCACCTAAAGCAGTTTATCATGCAATTTAGTTTTCATATGATGATTGCAACCTTGATGATCACCTTTTGGTGGCATCATATTAATACCATTTACCATATCGGTTAGATTCACCTTTGCCATATTTGTATTACCTCCTGCAGACTTTTCCATCCGACGAGTCTGTAATGGAAGTAATGTGTTTGGATGAGTAACCTCATGGGGGATCATCATCATAGAGCATCGTTCCTCCTAAATTACCAATTGGTAGAAAATAATTTTGAATCTTTATTTCATCTGATATTGTCACAAATACCCAGTCTCCCATCCTTACGCAAAATGCATTCTCTGAGGTAAAATTGAGTAATATTACTCAAACCATTCCAATCGACATATTGGTGAAACCTAGAGTTATTGAACACATTCATTTGGGCCAAAAATTTTCTCCTAGAAAAATTAAAACTTATACTACACTATTTAAATAATTTCATGATGTTTTTTCTTGGAGTTACAAAGAAATGGCAGAGATTGATCCTTCCATCATAGTTCATGAGATCAAAACATACCTTGAATCCAAGCCTGCCCGATAAAAATTCGTCAAGTACACCCTAGGAAAGTTGTGGCCATCAAGGAAGAAGCTGAAAAACATTTAAAAGATGGGTTCATTTATCCCATACCTTTGATATATTGGGTTTCCAACATTGTTGTTGTTTTCAAGAAACACAGAACAATAAGGGTTTATATCAATTTTTTGGATCTTATTTGGGCTTGTCCCAAAAAAAACTATCCCACCCGTTTCATCGATCAAATCATCGATAATCGTGCTAGTAGTGTCATTTTTTCTTCAATGAGTGGATTTTATGGCTATAATCAGATTGAGATACTCCCTTCCGATCAACATAAAATAGATTTTGATTTTCCCATGGGGGACCTTCGCTTACCGCAAATTAACTTTTGGACTTAAAAATGTTGGGGCTACTTTTCAGCGAGCCATGTCCTATGCTTTCCATGATATCAAGCATATAGTGGAACTTATCTCAACGATTTAATTGATCGTTCGCAACATCGGGAATACATATAGACCATCTCTAGTTCATTTCTCTTAGATGTTGTCACTATAATATCCACTTGAATCCACATAAATGTGTTTTTTTGTGTTGAAACTGGACGTCTTATTTGATTCGTTGTCTCTAAGGATGGAGTAAAAATTGACCCTTTAAAATTATAATCTATTTTGGCCCTACCTATGCTAACGACAATTACCAAGATTCAAAGCTTGCAAGGTAAGGAAAACGTCTTGCATCGTTTCATATGAAATTATGTAGAAAAATCACAAGGTTTCATGCGATTGCTAAAAAAGTGGGTCCCCTTTGTCTAGGATGACTTCTATCAAAGCACATTTCACAATATTAATCATGATATAACCCATGCACCTATGTTACATCCTCCTAATTATACGAAAGATTATCTACTTTATCTTACTACATCTACTTCTATCGTTTGTATGGCATTAGTGCAAGAAGATACTGACGACCAAGAACATGTGATTTATAACCTTAGTAAGAGTATCACTGACCCTGAAACTTGTTATTCACATGTAGAGAAGTTGGATTTGGTCGTGGTTATAGCTGTCAAAATATTTCATCACTACATCTTGCTTCACACAACAACTATACTACCAGAATTTAACCCCGTGTATTACATTTTGAATCATCAAATATTGGGGGGAAATATTCTCGCTAGATTCTAATCCTACAAGAATTTGACCTTGAGTTCGCTAAATCCAACTCAAAGAAATATTTAGTTTTTTTTGAGCTGATGTGTTACCTTCCCCATACTACTGAGGAATCTGAGTCGATTAACTCTCTTTTAGATGAGTCTTTGTTTCTCATTAGTACGTCTGACCCTTGGTGTGGAGATATCATCTTATATCTCTAGACACAACACTTTCAACTTGGATGGTATTATGATGACCACCATCATATTCGTCACCCCACGAGATACTATCTCATCATTAGTGATACTTTGTATCATTGTGACATTGATTCCATTCTAAGATGATGTTTAACACATGAAGAGCCTGAACATGTACTCAATTACTGTCACTCAGGACAATGTGGTGGTCACCTTTATAGGATGGATACAACCTATAAATTTTTACGTGATAGGTATTTTTGGCCCTCAATATTTAAAGATTGTATTGAAGCTGTAAAAAAGGCCCATTTGTAAACTCCTTCATCTGGAAAAGAACACCAACCCTACTCCGTTGCACCCAATTATTGTCATTGATCCCTTCACAAAATGGGGGATTGACTTTATGCACTGTAAGCCTACCTTGGAAGGGGGGCATGGCTATATCATTGTTGTCATTGATTATTTTACCAAATGGGATGAGGCGATTCCCACGTATGTGAAGGATGACAAACTGAAGAATGTTTTTTCTTTTTAATCAAGTTATTGCTAGGTTTGGGGTTCCTCAAGCCAATATTAGTGATCATGGTTCCCACTTTTGGAACCAAATGATGACTAAGTTAAGTGATAAATTAGGTTTTCACGATGAAAACTCCATTCCTTACAATCCTCAAGATAATGGATAGGTTGAGGCGATCATTAAAGTTTTTAAAACTATGCTTCAATGTATGGTAGGGGAACACAAGTCCAGTTAGCACTTAAAAGTTTTCTCATCACTATGGGCTTATCAAACTTTAGTAAAAAAGACAACCAGTTTTACACCCTTTCAATTAGATTATAGACTAGAATCCATTTTACCTGTCGAATGTGAGATCCCATATTTGAAACTAGTTGTTGAGCTCCTATCAAACACTTATATCAAGAAGAATGATTACTGTACTAGACCTAACTCAAAAAAACTCGTCGAGATGCATCCCTCATTAATGAAGCACTCAAAAAATGTGTGAAGGCTTAATGCGATAGGTTTGTTCAACATCCTATTTTCAATGAAGGAGACTTATTTTTGACATATGATAAAAAAAATGATAAGTTGGGGGGTGGTAAGATCGATTCTATGTCACACAACCCTTATATCGTGAGATAATTTTTTGAGAAAGGGGCCTACAAATTATTAGATAATGATGAGATATATATGGGAGATCCTCAAAATAGGATCTTCTTAAAAAGGTACTTGTTGGCCTAATATTCCTTCTTGTCTCAACCTTAGGTTCTCTTCATCTGGAAACCCATCTGGAAAAAACCACCAAGGTTCTCTTCATCTAGCATGAGAAATATATGTAGCACCTTGCAGTCTGCGACTTACATATTATTCTTAATATATGTATTTTTCTCAACTCTTCTTTCTCTCATGCTCTCTGGTTTATTTTCTCTATCCACTCCTACTGATCCACACATAGCCTAGATCGACTCTTCTACTCTATTGTCTTCACACTCAGTTGTAGATCCGTGGCTGAACAACCTTCTACTTCTACTAGAATCCTCTTGTGAGTCAACAATAAACTTCCTACAATCCTTCTGAAACTACCAACTAACTGAATCTAATTGAATCTAACCCTTATATAGAGTGGGTTCCTCCAATTCATAGTGTTTACAAGACCGCACAGGGTCAACTGAGTACACCTCAATTATTATAGACACAAGTCGACACAAAATATATTCTATTGCATTAATGTCGTCCCATACCTAGCCGCAAAAGTCCTGCATTACATTAACCACAACCTTAACTAGCCACATAAATGTCTTTTAGTTTGTTAGTACAGGTCATAACTAGCCACAAAACTTGTCCTTTAGCCTTCCACTGGTTCATCCTTCTGTAGTCTTCCTTGAATTTCACCTGTCCTGCTTTAACTATTCTACTTGGCTCTCGCACTGACTCAGATCTACCTTTACTTGTCACAATGATCCTCGTCGCAACTTTCTCTACTTTGCGCTCATGCTTCTTCCTTTACCTACTTCTCCTTCATCACACGCTTGTTTTTCCTCTTGTGCTTGCGCATCATATTCTTCCTTGTGCACTTTTTTTGGCCCAACAAGCCCCAAACACTCACATGTGGCACGTCCTGATCCACTAAGCAAAAATGATGTTTCTGCAAAATTTTAGTGTTATGCAAAACTCATGCCTTTGGTGTAGGTTGCACCATAGGACCTACCTTGTCCTGAAATTCCTTCAAAATTTGTTGCACCCTGGAAACTTTCTTTGTCACTTATTCTTCCTGCCTAGACAATTGTTCCACAAGGTCGGAACTAATGTGTTCCGATAGTCCTACTTCTAATGAGTGCATGATGTGTTGAAGCTTCTATTGTATAGGATAAATAATCCCTCTAACTCACTTTGCCTCCGATTGATATTATTCCATCTCATCATTTCTTTTTTGCTCCTAGTCGTAGAGATTTTTCACTTCCTATTTTAGCTGCTTTAGTTCTGCGACCTTCACAATCCTTTTTTTGATTGGCATTTTTTTCAGGTCTGCCTTTACTGCAGTGATCTTCTCATCAGCTTGCCATGCATATTCCTTGATATTCTCCATAGTCTCATCCTCCAGAAGCACTTCCCACATTGAGGAAATGTCTTCAACTGCCTCAATGCATATTTTTTTCTCCTTAGCTTATCCTTGCAACAGCCTCAGATGCTACTTTGTTGTGCTCTTCAAGAACCTCAGGGGGTGTGCTTGGTGTCTTCCGTGCTTGTAAATCCTTGACCTGTTTCCTCGGGTCTGTATGAATCCGAGATGGTCATGCTACCTTTGTGGATGTGTCTGCATATTCTTGGCCTTATTCTAAATGAAACTCTGCGACTGCTTCCTTAATGGCTTCAGAAAGTGTAAGCCGAATCTGTTCTCTGGCCTCAATTTCCTACTCCTTTTCTTGAAGGAGAGTCTTCCGCTCTTTCTCCTTTGTTTTATGCTTGGTTTTCTAATACGCAAGAGAATTCTCATGGATCTGTATCTCAGTTACAGCCGCATGCTACACTGCATAGAATTAAACTAGGGTAAGTTTAGAGAATTCCATATACAATGTCTCAAACCCATGGATGACATCATCAAACTCAGGTGTCGTTGTCTCCATTACTTGTTCCTAGATGTCTATTTTTACTGGCAGAAAAAATATGGTGTTACTAGCGTGTCATTAGGGTCCACATAGTAAGTCTCAGCCTCAATTGTTCTTTTGATCTCATTGATAGCTTCAGTCAGATCATTGATATGGTCCGCCAGTTTTTCGGTCAGTCACAACTGCTTCTTACTTATACCTTTCAAGCTAGACTTGGAAACCTATGCAATGGTTTCGAAAAATAGGATTATGTCCTCCTCAGGTAAGTTGATCGTGTTAGCCGATTTGTACGCTTTTCGCTTCTTACATTGCAGCTGATGCTGGTCTATGTTGTGCGCCTCTTCGCGGGCCTTCTTCACATCCTCATCAGTAGGTGTGCTTTCAGAGTCATCATCATCATCATATTCTTTTCTTTGTTCACTATCATAATTGTCGAAGCTTAGTGACTGATTTTATTTCCCATCATCTTGGTCATGACACTGACCATTCCCTTGGCCGTTTCCTTGGCCCTCGCCTTGGCCATCTCCTCCCTAGTTTCCTCCTTGGTCCATCTGCTCCATGACTGGGTTCCACCATTCTACCGGCCATTCCTGGATGACTATGTCCACATCGATGTCAGTGATCATAAACCCTGCCTGTCACGTCCCCTCCCATTCCCCAGAGAGGGAACACGATCATTACCGCTATCTAAACGATGTAGGAGGATCTAGCTTGAACTTCAATCTATTCAACACCATGTAAATCATCTAACTTCCCAATAATAGAGAAATTGATTCTATCAGTGCTCTATTCGACAATCTACGAAGAAAAATATAAGAGGATATTGAACGATGAAGAAAATTGCAACAAAAATCAACAGCCACAATCTGTTCTGCATGTGGGAATAGATCAATGGTTGAGAATCAATCCACAAAAAATTAGCGGTGCAGAAAGCTTGAGTCTGTGGAATCGTGGAAATATGGAAATTACAGTCCCGCATCCCGCATTCCACATCCTGCATCCCACATGCAGAATAGACAGTTATGGAGATAATTCATTATGGAAAGAAAGATTATGGATCCGTATCCTGCATCCTACATGCGGAAAGGAGAGTTGCGGAAGGAAAATATGCAGGGAACATAATTTATAGAAGGACATTTCCACATCCTGCATCCCGCAAGTTGCGGAAAGAAGAGTTACAGAAGGAAATTCAACCTGTTAACAGAAGTCTTGGACAAATTTGATCATTCAGGCCATCACCAATTCGACCATCTAAGCACCATAACGTAATTTTAAAAAAATGCATTGAAAGAAACATGCATAGATGCATACAATTGCAATTATATAGTGGAAGCAATTCATAAATTCAGCACATTAGGCATGTTCATCATATTTCATTAAGAAAATACAATTGTAGAGAATAACATAGACAAGAATACTTATCTTGAAAGAAGTTTGTCCCGCAACCAGCTATGTTGCTACAACATTCCACCCAACCATAGGCCAGTGCGCTCATCAATCTCTTAGCAGCACTGCCACCCCTAAGCTGGGCATGATTCCCACAAGGAATAAGGAACACTAGTAGGCTCACACATAGCCAAGGATACAACAAAACTTAGCCAATACAACACAGTTGGGTTTATCAGGCTACAACAAACAAGCTAATATACTGCTGGGTTTATCAGACTGCATTCAGTCAAGCCAACATTCACACCAAGGACCAGCTAAGCCCACTAACAGATGGGTTTATCATGCTGCAAAGGAGTTGGAAAACTTGAACTGCTAAGCTAGTGAGCTCAACCACCGAGCTATGGACACCTGCACTATATTGGGCTTGGCTCCTAAAAACATCTACACACACAACAAAAGGAAGCATTCCCTTCTATGATACATAGTCCCTCAGGCTATGCCTTCCATTCCAATTTTGTTCATGGTGTGCAAAGAAGAAAACCAACCTCTCTAGGTCTATTTGTGAGGTTCCTTCCTACACTAGATTTATCCAGCTAGTTTAGATCCAATTCCACTCCAAACCAATTCATACCAATGAAAAAATATGCATACACAGCAGACCAGAATGTCAACACAACAAAACATGCTTCCACTTGCAAAACATCACTGAGGATACCACAGACGAACAACTCAGAACAAAACATGGTTCTACAAGCAGGATGAACGCAAAGCGCGCATGCACATAATGGAATAGAGAATGATCAGAATGGACCAAAATGTTTCTATGAGAGCCAGATGATGGACTGGGCATGCCCAATGAGGAAAAAAAACTGAGAACATGAAGGATGGATGATCAAAATGTCCCGCTGCTCCCCAAAACATGAGGGAAGATGAAAACGCGAATGCATGAGGGAATGGGAATACGTTTTTGGGTGTTTCCTTTTGACAAATGGGTTTTCCCCAAAGGCTCAAGGTTAAACATTCCCCCTCCCTTTTCCCTAGCAAAACATGTCCCCATATCATTATTTGTTGCATTAACATAGTTGGTTCTGGGTTTTTAATTAAATTGCATATTTATGTGATGTCCAAAATTATATACTGTGCTTGACTTAGCTCCATAAACCATAGGCATAAAACTTGATCACCTATACACAAAACATCAATCAATGGAAGGGCCTTGGCCTTGATATCCTTGCCATGAATCCATACAATATTTACATCATATGTATTTAATGCAAATGGGGTCAAAACAGGGGTGTTACACCGGTTGATGTGCTTTCTTGGTTGGGTCCTACTGCGGCTCCAAGATAACATTATGGACACCGGCCTAGAAATTTATGAATGCTGAATATTTCTGCACCATCATGACCCTTACTTTGTGTGACTACCTTATTACCTCACGCAGTGCCTCACCCTGTAGAAAGAAATCAATGTTATTATCAATATGGTGAATCTTGTCATCCTTGTCCTCCCAGAGGTTCTGGCACTTTGCGCCAAGAAAAAACATTGGGAAATCCATTGGCTGATAGTTCGATGGGTTGGACCAAAAAACAAAGGCAAGCACAATGAGTATCCAGGAGTAGTGTAATTTATCCTTAGGGTCCTGTTGGCCGGAAAAAACTGTCCTAGGCCAACTTACGGAAAGACAGCCCACACACTCAACTTAATGCAATCTTGTATGTGTTTAAAGTAACTATCCTTCACAGTATTAAGGCCTTGCTTCCTGTATGATGTTCTCTTAGAATAGAAAGTCTCTCTAAGGTGGGTGTGTGCCAAGTTTACTCAAACCAAACTGCTAACAAATCAGAGAAATTTAACATAATGGCTAACTAATGCTAAAGATTATCTTAAGCTAAATGCAAAAAATAGTAGCTCCTAAGTCTAGTCTATGGTAACCTAAATGCAGACTACCTATCTTGGCCAAGAGCATGAGTTAAAATTAATATTAATTCAGCTTGCATTTAAAAGATAAACATATAATAATTTAAATTGACGAACAGTCTCACAATCAAGCTATTACATTCTAAAAAAAACTTAAAATCTCTTACAAATTAACGGATTAAGATCACGAAAAAAAATGTTAGATGCTTTTAATTCTACAAATTAAATCAATATCAGCTGATAGATCAAATGCAACAACAATCACTATTTTTCAAAATAAGTTTTAAAAGACTCTAATCAAAGAAATGAAGCATAAACTAAAAGCGAAGTTTACAGTTTGCTTCAATCCCACAGAAGTTAATGATGAACATAACAAGTAATATGCTTCAATTACTCCATAAAATAAATTTTACAAAGCTGTGAGAACAGGTTCCAATATCCATTCAAAGCACCATAGCTTCAAAAGAGTTTTGATGTATCAGCCTTAGGAAACACCTCCATCTCTGGTTTTGTGAGAAAAAATCAGTTTAGCATAGGAACAAGAAAACAAAACATAAAGAGAAACATAGTCATCTCTCTAGTTTATGGAGACCATTTCTAGTAGAGAAACTTACATAAAAATGGAAAAATAAGTTCGTCCAGTTTCTTGGAGCATTCCCCCCCTTCCTCTTCTCAATCGAATTTATCTTGCTTTTATAGCAAAAGAAGTTTATTTTCTTCCAAGATTTCAGGCTCTAGTATCTAATTAGCTCATATAGTTTGTACGATATCTCTTAATTCTGGCACATCTGGACTATTATCAACCAACAAAGAATGATTCCTTCCATCAGATAAATATGAGCATCTTCTTTATGAACTGACATAAAATCTCCATTATTGTTGGCTTAACACTCTTTGATCATAAATTCTTTCAAGGTGATTCTCTAATGCAACTCCCATGCATTCCGGTGGACAGATAGCGTTCATGCCCACAATATCTATGATCTGGTATCTTCTTGCCTTAAATATGTTTGAACTAGCTCCTTCTGGAAAGATTTATCTTTACCCTAATTCATCACGACAACAAACATTACCAAATCAATTTGTGAGGGTAAACTACTTCTAATATTATGGTTGAATCGTTAATATTCTGCATCAATTCTAATAAAAGAGATTTATAGAGAAATAATAGAAGAAACTATTAATCATATCCATTTCACGCTTAAGTTGCACTGTAAACATAGAAAAATAAACAAAAATATCATGAAAAGTAGAATGATAAAGAATAAATGACTTCCCTTTCGTTGGTGGCTTTCAAATTTTTCAATATGGTGCATTGATCTATGGCATATTCTTCATGTAATTCCTGGTGGTAATTTCATGCATAACTGGCATAATAGATTCAGCGATTTCCACGATTAAATTTCCTTTGATCTCTGGTTACAATTTAATGGAATGTTTCTCCCTTTTCAACGTTCTGGTATATCAACTGAGCGAATCTCTTTCCTGCATCATGACAGGTGACATGATAATCAATCGATGAAAAAGTGTATAGTGGTTCTTCTCGGTATTAGATCTGAATATATGGACCGTCTTCATGATCATAACTTCTTCCATCTTCATCGCACCATAATCGTTCTGGTGAAATTTCTCGTTCCCCTCCTAATTCCTTTGGTGGCACTCCTAATTTAGCAATTGTTGTGTAGCGTGCTATCCTCTTTGGTAGTCTGGTGATAAGGAATTGATGACGATCAACAATTCCTGGAAAATAATGAGATTGAATTGATATTGTATAACAATAACGCTTTCTTCATGGCAACCTCTAGTTTCATATTAAGTGAAAATAATTTCAGCAATTTTGGCAACGATCTCGTTTATACCCATGGCAGCTTAATGACATTAAGCTCGCTGGTGTTTATAGTTAATAGAATTATAACTTCACAGCATTATAACCTATCATTGCATAAATAATAACTCATCAAATAATATCATAAGTATTCAGCCCACTAATGCCACTTGTCTAAGTACATTGAAAACATGAAAATGTAAACAATTACTCATTTCAAAAACAACATCACTTTATGACTTAATTTCATTTTGCACATGTTATAAAGTGTAATCCCTTTATTTTCAATGTTATAAACATTCGTAGGAAGCTAGATCTTGAATTTATATTGTAAAATCCAATCATTCATTTATGTCTTACATAAAACAAGGGATACCTATGAAATCAATATAAGAATGATTTTATTTAGATAATCCAAGGAACGAAAACCACAATTCAAAACCTCTTACAAAAGGACAAGGGATTTTTAGAGATAACTTGATAAAGGTGCACATGTCATTAGGATATGTGTTTTATATCTAAAGTGTTTAGCTTGAAGTATGACTTTTCAAAAATGCCTTTAAGAATAGTATACCAAATTGTCTTCTTTGAAAAATATTTTTCTCAAGAACATATTCAAAATAATTTGATAATGTTATAAAATATAAATTGATATGAAACAAAAATTAATAAAAAGATATAATATCAATTCTTATAGTTCATAATACTTTGGTTACAAACTTTATCAAATTTATAGTAAAATCAAGGAATAAAGAGCAACATAAAACCTATTTTTATAACATAGTTTTTGTTTTCTTCCAAAATATAAATGACCATATTTGAAATGTTTTAATTTACATAAAAGTGTGGAAAATCAAAAAGAAATTATTTAAAATAATATTTTAAGACCCAAAATTTGATAAATCACTAAATTTAAGATAAAAGGAATACTATCATTCTTTGATATAAATATTTTCAATACCCGAATTGAAATCATCAAAGTGAATGTTCAATTAAAACATTTTGATCCGCTAAAGTACTTAGCAAATTATTAATGCATTGAATGACCTAACACTCACGATGCTATCTTAAGAGAAACACCAATCCAACTTAATCAAATCAAGCACGTGAACAACTTTAATAAGTTCAATAATGATATGCAACCATTGCTAAGCAACCAAAATCATCGGAATCACCTAATCCTCATATAGTGAAATCCAAGACAAAGAACAAGTAGTGCAAAGAGTGAAAGATTAAGGCAAGAAGGGCATAAAATCACCTACTAAACCAAACAAGATAAAATGAAAACCAAAAACTAAATATTTACAAAATTTAATGGGGGTCCCTTTATTTTGCATAAAATGAAGGGGAGTTGTTGGGGTGCCAACAAATTGTGACATACCTGGGTGAACCAATTATCTATGCTCATTCATCTCAAAAAGCTATATAAAATATAATCTTAAAATTTGCTTAAGACAAGTCAGAAATCATTAATCTAGTAAGAACCAACAACCATTTTATATTTGCAAATATTTTCAGAACCACCCCCATTTTTGTTGATGAATATTTTTGTTAAAGACGAACTGAATATTACCCTGTCAAAAAAAAAATACTCAGGATAAAGATAATATACATCATCAGGATAAAGATGCATCTATTTACTTCCTTGAAAAGCCTCCAAAATCCACTCCAACTATAAGAAATATTTATTTATTTTCCATTAGACTTTAACTGAAGAATACTATCCAGGCTTGGTAACCAGATATTAACAGCATCATTCACGAGTTTTACCAGAAATAAATAAGATGGCTCGTTATGAGACCTCCTATCACTTGATCTTAGGATCAAGAGCCATCACCTTAGTGATCATAAATGATGTTACCTCTAATAAAGCTAATGATCATGAGAGACCTCCTATTCTTCAATCAAAATCCAACTTATTAGACAAACTTATTCATGGAGGAGACCTAGAAACTTCTCAAATGATAAATAAAATTTTAAGGATGACTGATAACGTAGACTAATAAATATTTTTCCAAGTACAAAGTTTTGAAAAGGAAATCCATCAGCTATCTTAAGTATAAAGAAACAGATGTGTGAGGATTAATCCTACTCATAAATACAAATATTTACGAGTTTATTGTAGGTACCGATCAGATTTGAGAAGATCTAATTAGTCTAAGTGAATTTTGAAAGACTAAACTTCATTACAACTAATCAAGATGAATGAACAACTGCAATTAAGCCACAGGGTTTATTTATTTACAATAACCTCCTTTCAAACTTCAAGCAAACTGAAAAAACAAATCATAGCAAACTTGAGAAATAAAACCAATAAAATCAAGAAATCTAAAATGGATATATGCACACGCAAAAATAAAAACTTGGCCCTCAATAAATTAACATCTTACATGGAGAAAAATGAAACAACTATGCCACAAATGAAATGGAAAAAGAGAATTAGTTTCTACAAGATGAACCATGTATCTCTCTTTTTACATTATAATTTGTGACATAAGAATTCCTTAAAAAATAAACAAGATGTTTAATAATTTAGGCCTTCTTATTGAAAAAAGGAAACAAAGAAAAATAAAGAAATTAAGCTAAATCTTAAACACATATGCAGTTACAACTCAAAAGATTTTGGTATCGATGTGCAACAACATTCTTAGTTTTCTTAAAAGTTCTTTCTTATGATCATAAGAATGTATAAAACATTTTCTCAATTAATTCAAAAAAGTAAAAGATATATGACTTAAAAAGAAAATTTTAAACAAATATAATTATAAGCAAGAGGGTAAAAGGTAAGGAAAACATCCCTGAATGTATTAAAAAGTGTCACCTCTTGAGCTTGAAATTGGCACCATCTTCATAAGTGCATTTATTCAAAATAAAACAAGAAATGGTAAAAATGAAGAAAAACTAATCTAAACCTAAGCCTAACTATGTACAAGAGAAATCAATTGTAATTAAGTAAAGTGAAATAGTCAATGAAACCATCAAAGAATTTTCATTCCTGTAAGAAAAACATCACTTTCAATTAGTAAAAGAAAATGATATGTTAATAACAGAAAATTAGATGCATCGTGCTTACCACTAAAATCTTTACTTGTATATACAAAAAATAAAGCCTTACCATTGAGTGGAGACTACTTGAGATAAGAATTTTCGAGCCACTCCGCAATCCTATCATGAAACTTAGAATGCAAAGTATGATCTAACAATATGAATTCCGTATGTGGTAAAAATATATTTCATGAGAATCAATTTGAAGAATCAAATCACTAGCATTTGTCACACTAACAACTGGAAGAATTGGTTTTAAATACAAAGTAGGATCATGAAATGATGTAATAGGTGAATGAATTGGTAGTGGCCTAATATCGAAAGAAGTAATCTTATTTAAAGGGTCAACAACTAAAAGTGAACCAATTAAAAGAGATGTAAGTCTTTGGTGATCACAAGTTATAGGAAACTCTTTAGCAAAGGTTTTATTATCACCAATCAAATTATATCTCTCATATAAGTAATTCTGATGAGAACAAGCATTTTTAGTTTCAACAAAAGTTGGTGTTTTATTCTCATCAAATATCGGTTGACTGTAACCATCTTGCAATAAACCTTCTTTCTGTTTAAACTATTGTATCGAATGATGAATTAATAATGAAATATGTCCCAATCCCTCAAACTCATGCTTAATAAGTGAATCATCAATGTTAGATATCTCAGAAAAATATGATTTTGAAGTCACATAGTTAGATAATTTAGATGGAATCTTACGCATATCAAAATCAGAAAATAAATCAGGATAAATAGAAAAGTAAGAATTAGAAGTGAGGAAATTAAAAGAATCTCTCAATTTAGAAAGATCATTAATATTTCCTAAGATTTCTCTTTTATTACTTGATCATTTTCAATATAATTTGGTGATGTACCTTTAAGCATTCCATATGAAATTGATTCGAGATAAAGATGAATTGATAATCCTTCATGTAAATCAAAACTTTTATCAATCTTTGCTTGAAAAAGATTAATCTCTTTTCGTGAACAACATTTAGTTGAGCAACTAAGATTCATGTCATCTTCTTCGAATTTTTCTATTGAATTTCTAGAACACATAAAATTATTATTAACATATTTGTGTTCTTTGATAATTGAATCGAAAGAAGAATTAGTACAAAAATCAGAAAATGGTGAACATATAGTTTGATTTATAATTAATTCATCTTGATCTATTTTTGTAACAAAAGAATATGAATATTGTCATTCACCAACATAATCAACTTCTCTATCTATCCAAATAAATTCATCTTAAATAAGTTCTTTCCCATTTGATTCCTTAATATATATAGGTTCAATATTTTGGATAAAAGAAGTATGCCTTTTTTCCTTTGAGAAGAGAATAATCATTGGAAGGATTTGGTCCCTCTTCTACTTCGATCTTGTCACCTTGGGGTTGGGTAGAACTTATGGAAGTATCTGAATCAATGATAGAGGAAGAAGTTTCTAGAAGAGTTGGTAAATGATTTGTTGAAACATCCTTTTGACAAACGTCTTGATTTTGTTGAATAAGAGGAACTTGAGAGTTGAAAACAATATTAAAAAGATAATATTTAGAAGGTAAATCAGCAATATGAAATTTGTAAAGGATATGAGAAATCCTTACTGAAAAGTCTTCTGAAGACTCACCTTTCTTCCTTTGAAGAGCCTGCAATTCACTACATAGTTTATTAGAATCATAATCCTTAAAAGTATCTAAAAATTCATGTGCAAATTGAAACCATGTAAAAAAGAAATCAGGTGGAAATGTTTCCAACCAGCATTTGATTCGTCCTTTGAGAGTAAGAGAAAATAACCTGCAAGTAGCACTAAGATCAATAATCTTATGTTTATTACATTTAGACAAAAAATTCCTGAGGTGTTTCCTTGCAGATATATCACCTTCACCATCAAATTCAAGTTTTGACAAGAGGTTGACTGTCTCATTGGGAATATTAACTAATGTAAAACTAAAAACTGATTCCCAAACAAGAATTTGGGCATGAGCCATGAATGATAAACAATCAATATTAATTCACTCTTCAAATGGTTAGCTTGTCATCTAACCAGCCCTTAAACACATGTCTATGACGAAGAAGAATAAAATATATAAAATATGAAGAGGATAAATGGTTATTAAAAATAATTAAAAATAAAACCACTTGTTTTACCTCATGGCCCTCCTTCTAGTGCCATTTATTGGCCAGAAAAAACTGTCCTAGGCCAACTTATGGAAAGACAACCTGCACACTCGACTTAATGCAATCTTGTATGTGTTTAAAGTAACTATCCTTCACAGGATTAAGGCCCCACTTACTGTATGATTTGCTCTCAGAATAGAAGGTCTCTCTAAGGTGGGTGTGTGCCAAGTTTACTCAAACCAAACTACTAACAAATCAGAGAAATTTAAACTAATGACTAACTAATGCTAAAGATTATCTTAAGCTAAATGCAGAAAATAGTAGCTCCTAATTCTATTCTATGATAACCTAAATGCAGACTACCTATCTTGGCCAAGAGCATGAGTTAAAATTAATATTAATTCAGCTTGCATTTAAAATATAAACATATAATAATTTAAATTGAAGAATAGTCTCACAATCAAGCTATTACATGCTAAAAAAAACTTAAAAGCTCTTACAAATTAACGGATTAAGATCACGAAAAAAATGTTAGATGTTTTTAATTCTGTAAAGTAAATCAATATCAGTTAATAGATCAAATGCACCAGCAATCACTATCTTTCAAAATAAGTTTTAAAAGACTCTGATAATAAGAAATGAAGTATAAACTAAAAGCAAAGTTTACAGTTTGCTTCAATCCCATAGAAGATAATGATGAACAGAACAAGTAATCTGCTTCAATTACTCCATAAAAGAAATGTTACAAAGCTGTGAGAATAGGTTCCAATGTCCATTCAAAGCACCATAGCTTCAAAATAGTTTTGATGTGTCAGCCTTAGGAAACACCTCTGTCTCTGGTTCCATGAGAAAAACTTAGTTTAGCATAGGAACAAGAAAACAAAACAGAAATAGAAACACAGTCATCTCTCTGGTTTATGGGAACCATCCCTAGTAGAGAAACTTACATAAAAATGGAAAAATAAGTTTTCTAATTTCTTGGAACGTTCCCCTGCTTCCTCTTCTCAATCGAATTTATCTTGCTTTTATAGCAAAAGAAGTTTATTTTCTTCAAAGATTCCAGGCTCCAGTATCTAATTAGCTTGTATAGTTTGTACGATATCTCTTAATTCTTGCACATCTGGACTATTATCAACCAACAAAGAATGATTACCGCCATCAGATAAAGATGAACATCTTCTTTATGAACTAACATAAAATATCCATTATTGTTGGCTTAACACTCTCAGATCATAAATGCTTTCAAGGCGATTCTCTGATGCAACTCCCATGCATTTCAGTGGATAGATAGTGTTCATCCCCACAATATCTGTGATTTGGTATCTTATTTCCTTGAATATGTTTGAACTGGCTCCTTCTAGAAAGATTTATATTTACCCTTATTCATCATGACAACAAACATTACCAAATCATTTTGTGAGGGTAAACTGCTTCTACTCTTATGGTTGAATCGTTAATATTCTGCATCAATTCTATTAAAAGAGATATATAGAGAAATGATAGAAGAAACTATTAATCATATCCATTTCACACTTAAGTTGCACCATAAACATAGAAAAATAAACAAAAATATCATGAAAAGTAGAATGATAAAGAATAAAAGACTTCCCTTTCGCTGGTGGATTTCAAATTTTTCAATACGGTGCATTGATCTATGGCATATTCTTCATGTAATTCCTAGTGGTAATTTCACACATAACTTGCATAATAGATTTAGCAATTTCCACGATTAAATTTCCATTGATCTCTGGTTACGATTTAATGGAATGTTTCTTCCTTTTCAACGTTCTGGTATATCAACTGAGCGAATTTCTTTCCGACATCGTGACAAGTGACATGATAATCAATCGATGAATAAGTGTATGGTGGTTCTTCTCAGTATTAGATCTGAATTTATGGACCATATTCATGATCATAACTTCTTCCATCTTCATCGCACCATAATCATTCTGGTGAAATTTCTCGTTCCCCTCCTAATTCCTTTGGTGGCACTCTGCACTCCAAATTCAACAATCGTTGTGTAGCGTGTTATCCTGTTTGGAAGTCTGGTGATAAGGCATTAATGACGATCAAAAATTCTTGGAAAATTATGAGATTGAATTGATATTGTGTAACAATAAAGCTTTCTTCACGGCAACCTCTGGTTTCATATTTAGTGAAAATAATTTCAGCAATTTTGGCACCGATCTCCTTTATACCCATGGCAGCTTATTCACATTAAGCTCGCTGGTGTTTATAGTTAATAGAATTATAACTTCATGGCCTTATAACCTATCATTGCATAAATAATAACTCATCAAATAATATCATAAGTATTCGGACCACTAATGCCACTTGTCTGAGTACGTTGAAAACGTGAAAATGTAAACAATTACTCATTTCAAAAACAACATCACTTGATGACTTAATTTCATTTTTCATATGTTATAAAGCGTAATCCCTTTATTTTCAATGTTATAAAAATTCCTAGGAAGTTAGATCTTGAATTTATATTTTAAAATCCAATCATTCATTTATGTCTTACATAAAACAAGGGATACCTATGAAATCAATATAAGAATGATTTTATTTAGATAATCCAAGGAACGAAAACCACAATTCAAAACCTCTTACAAAAGGACAAGGGAATTTTAGAGATAACTTCATAAAAGTGCACACATGTCATTAGGATATGCGTTTTATATGTAAACTGTTTATCTTGAAGTATGACTTTTCAAAAATGCCTTTAAGAATAGTATACCAAATTGTCTTCTTTGAATAATATTTTTCCCAAGAACATATTGAAAATAATTTGATAAAGTTATAAAATATAAATTGATATAAAACAAAAATTAATAAAAAGATATAATATCAATTCTTATAGTTCATAATGCTTTGGTTACAAGCTTTATCAAATTTATAGTAAAATCAAGGAATAAAGAGCAACATAAAAACTATTTTTATAAAATAGTTTTTTTTTCTTCCAAAAATATAAATGACCATATTTGAAATGTTTTAATTTACATGAAAGTGTGGAAAGTCAAAATGAAATTATTTAAAAAAATATTTTAAGACCCAAAATTTGATAAATCACTAAATTTAAGACAAAAGGCATACTATCATTCTTTGATACAAAAGTTTTCAATACCCGAATTGAAATCATCAATGTGAATGTTCAATTAAAACATTTTGATCCGCTAAAGTACTTAGCAAATTATTAATGCATTCAATGACCGAACACTGACGATGCTATCTTAAGAGAAACACCAATCCAACTTAATCAAATCAAAGCACGTGAATGACTTTAATAAGTTCGGTAATGATATGCAACCATTGCTAAGCAACCAAAATCATTGGAATCACCTAATTCTCATATAATGAAATCCAAGCCAAAGAACAAGAAGTGCAAAGAGTGAAAGATCAAGGAAAGAAAGGCATAAAATCACCTACTAAACCAAACAAGATAAAATGAAAACCAAAAACTAAATATTTACAAAATTTAATGGGGGTCCCTTTATTTTGCATAAAATGAAGGGGATTTTTTGGGGTGCCAACAGGTTCTCCTGTGCTTGCTATGCATCATCTATGATCTCATTCAACAGGTTTTGCATCTCGTTGAAGATTACTCCCTCCGTGCACTACTCTACGATTTCTATTGCTCCGACGGTGCACTCAGTGGGTCTTATCTTGCGCAACAGCTTGCAAGATAGGACTTTTTCCCCAAATCTTATGATGTTGTCCTCTATAGGGGAAATGAGGAATCCCCTCCCTACCCGCTAAACATTATACTTTTGCTTCATCTTGGTCGTATCTCTGTTGGGGTGTTGTTATGGCACAGGGTCACCTCCGACCTTTGGAAAAACCGTTATCGAAGAGATGAGCTCGACGTCGATAGGGTAGGGTCGATCAAGCCATAAACATCCTCTATGAAAACAAACAAGGATCTATCTGACATATGTGGTTACTTGTGTGCTCTGACCAAAGTACGACATGCGCAGCAAGTTCAACAAGCCCGCGATATCGACACCACTCACCCACTTCATTGGCACTAAGATATGGGCTCAGGCGGATCGGATAGAAGCATAACCATGTAGTTTTTCCTTTCCAAGTCGACCTGCTTTCGGGTGTCAACATCCTCGAACTGTAGCTTGGCCAACTTTGGTAGTATGTCCATTGAGAGGGGTAAACCATTAGGGATCTAGGGTGTCACTAAGGAGGAGAGTGCTTTTTTCAGGAGCGTCACCTTCTGCACGTCGGCTCTCCTTGGTTGGACATAGTGTGGAAATTTTTCCTCTTCCCTAGTGGTGCCAATGTCTCTGCGTGGTGGTGAAGCTGGTGCGTCCTCCTTTGTCATGTCCTCAACAGGAATATCTGCAACGGCCTTAGCCTTGTGTTTCCTTGATATCTTTGGCCTAGACAATTCTAGAACCTCTCTTGATGGCACGAATGGTCATGGTCCTGCAATAGGAGGATTCTAAATTGGGTTCGGCATAGGATCCAAACCAGAGGGTGGAATATGGGTCGAACCAGCTGTAAGAACTGGTTGCTATCTTGGTCATGCCATTGCTTCTAGTTCTTGTTCTGGCTTATGTACCTTCGGCGATTCAATTTATTCTTCAATTGGACATGGTGAGGCAATGGTTACATCTGATAGCTCACCAGAGCTAGAAATATCTATGACCATGGGTTTCATCTCTCTCTGCTATAGGATTCGGCTATGCTAACTCTCAGCTTTAGTTCTCTCTTACTCTCTCTGTGCGTGTAAAAGAATTCTTGGTGATGAAGCCTAATATTTATAAAGGTGCACTCATGCCTTATGTGATCATTGCATGACAGATCGATGTCATGTCGATCACATGGGATTCTTGATCGACGCATGCCTCATTAACTCATATACTTGAGTTCTGAGCTATACCTATCAGCACAGTTATGTCAGTTATGACGGGGACGGCTTATGGGACCAAAAATTCACATCGTCATTTTCCTCATATCTTGTCGAATTAATGATGCTTTGCTGTCATAATCACCCATCTATGGGATTTAATGATAAACAGTTGTCACTCTCGCTCTTTTCTGCGATTTATTTATTTCTATCGTGGACGTGTGATAGAACAGTTTCCCTTCTCCCTTCGTCCTTTTCTCTCTTCTCTTTTTTTTCACATTCGCGTGGCACGATCTTAGCCAGGCATGTCATGGCCATCATAGTAAGGTTTCAAACGAATTTCATTCACCATACCCGTGACATATGTTCCATACAGCTTCTGTAATTTTACTGCGCTCGATTCAGTGATGTGTGTGATCAAATATGGCCCTAGCCAATGCATTTTTAACTTTCTTGGATGTTTGAAGAATTTGCTGTCATATAGCAATACAAGTCCTCTGACTTTGAATGGATTAATACAGATATGGTGATCATGCCATGATTTATTCCTCTACTTCTCGACAGTCTGATGGAATCCTACGACGAAGCGTTCTTCTTTCATCTGAACGAGCTGTGACAACCTTTTCTCAATAGCATATCCGTCGGTCAATTCTGTGAGTGCAACAATACGTAGCATTGACACAATGTAATCCATTGGCACAACAGCTTCCTGGCCATACACCAGTCTGAATCAGGTGTGTCATGTCAGTCGCTTGTAAGTGGTGCGGTATTCCCACATCACAGCTGATACTTTCTGGTCCCAGTCATCTCGATGCACATTGCAAACTTTGGTTAATGCGTTTTCCAAAATCTTGTTGAAGGCTTCAACCGTTCCATTCTCCTGAGGATGATAGGGTGTCATCTTCTTATGCTGGATCTAGAACTCTATAGGAATATTAGCAATCATTTTGTTAACAAAATGCATACCTTGGTCACTGAGAAGAATTTTATGACAGCCAAATCTGTTCACTACATTTTCAAATAAAAATTATGCCACAGTCACAATGGTGCAATATTTAAAAGGCATGGATTCATTCCATCTGGTTAAGTAGTATGTTGTAGTGATAATGTAGTGCATGCCAATCCTCTTCCCTGGTGGAATAATAGGTCCAATAAAATCAACATCCTATTTGTCAAATTCTTGAAGTTTTATCTGCGGTGCAAGCGACATCACGTCACGACAGGATGGTTTTCTTGTTCTCTGGAAGATATCACAGCGTCGACAGAAAATATTTGTGTCCATATGTATGGTTGGCCACCATAGTCCTACTTGCAATATCTTCCACACAGTTTCATTTCCAGCATAGTTTCATCCTACAACACCAGCATGTGCTTTACTCATTACCCATTGTTTCTCATAGTCAAAGACGCACTATCGTAATATCTCACTTGTGCCCAGCTTGTACAGATGTCCCGCAATCAACATATAATCACCAAATCTGAAAACCAGATGTTTCTTTTGGTTAGTGGATAAGACTTTAGGCACATAGCCTATGCTCAGGAATTGGATGATGGCATTAAATTCCTTATTCTGATCATCCATCATGGTGACCATGAACAACTGCACATCAAGAAAGTTATCCTCCAAACTAGTTGGTTCTTCACCGCTTTCTATTCTCAATAGGTGGTTAGGTTCGACATTCAGTCGACCAGGCTTAACTATGACCTCAAAGTAAAATTCTTGAAACATGAGGAGCCATCGGCAAGTATTCCCCCACAACACTGGCTTGTTTACTAGGTATTTTAAAGCCGAATGATCGGTGTACATTTTGAAATGTCCACCCAACAAGTAATGTTGGAACTTGTGCAACACGTATACCATGGTGAGGCCTTCCCTCTCTGTCGTTGTGTAATATTTCTCTATTGTCGATAGTTTCCTTCTAGTAAAATCAATAGGGTGGTAAAGCGCACCCTCTCCTAGTTGCGTCAAGACTATTCCGAGCGCGACAGATGAAGCGTCGACATGAACATGGAACTCCTTCTTCCATTCTGGAAACACAAGTATTGGCACAGTAGCCATCTTGTTGTTTAACTTATCCAAGATTTCTTAGCAGGGTTCCATCCACTGAAACTTCACATATTTCTTTACCAGTTTCTCCATAGGTGTAGTTATCTCTGCATATCCTCTGATAAAATTCCTGTAGTAGCCTGTATGTCCTGATACTGATCTAAGTCACGTGATTGATGTAGGTGGTGGTAAGTTGAGGATAATCACAAATTTCACTGGGTCAACCAAAATACCATCATGACAAACGATGTGACTCAATAGCACACCAAATGGTGTGCAAAAAATACATTTATTGGAATTAAGCGTGATTTGATACTAGCGACAATGACCCAGCATTATGTGCACACTCTCCATATGGTCTCTTACTAGAACAAATACTGTCCAATCATCAAAGTAGACTTGAAGAAACTTATGAATAAAAGATTTAAAAGCAGAAACTACTATTTTAGAAAAAATAGTAGGTGCATTCTTGAGTCCAAAGGGCATTACCGTATACTGGTAGCATCCCCATTCTATGACGAAGGTCATTTTATGGCAATCCTGCTTCGCAATTCTGACTTGATGATAGCCAGAGAAACTGTCGGTGAATGAATACATCTCTTATCCTCCAACGCTTTCTAATACTTCATATGTAAATAGTGTTGAGAATGGATTGGACAGGAACGCATCATTCAGTTTCCTTAGGTCAACACAAATCCTGACTTTTCCTGTGGTTTTCTTATCCTGGATCACTATAGGACTGATCCACTCTGATTCTTCAACAGGTTCAATGATTCCTGCATCAAGCATGCAATCCAATTCTTCTTTTACCTTTTATTTATACCTTGGATTCAACCTATAAGGTCACTATTTGACTGGCTTAACATCTGGTTTCAAGGGTATTTTCATCTCCCCCATGTCACCGACTATTCCCTTCATCTCTAAAAAGTTGGTAGGGAATAGAGCTTGGAATTCATGCAGCAAGTCTATGATCTTCGGCACTGTCTCATCATCCCAATAATCTCTTATATTGGAGAACTTTGGGTTATCTAGAGACCCAATGTTTACTTTCTCGATTTTCATCGGCTTAATGAACTAGTTACTTGAATTACCACTTCCTTCTACTGCACATGTACCCTCTAATTTTGGTATGTTTATGTTAGTTGGGTCATCATCTAGGTCTCCAGCTGGATTATAGCAAGCCATCCATTGATGAATGGTCACACTGGACTGGTGTGAATTTTCCTCCTCAACAAGGATTTCAACAAATATTGTCTTCTTTATCGCTTGAAGCATAGCATCGACTGTAGGTTTCTCATCAACAAATTCAAATGTGTGCATGAAATGCTTAGATATCTCTTCCCAATCCCGAGTTCCTTGTCACAACTCCATATATGTATAGCAGCTTTCGGGTGTCATTTCCAATGTGTGAATGAAATAATGGGCCCATTCCTGTCGTGGGTATCTGCAAATGCGGTGCGACACTAATTTATGTGCTCGATCGAGTTCAACAATCCTATGTACTTGTGACTGACAAGGGTGACTTCTTCACCAAATATGACTTCCATCAACATTTTTCACTGTGGCCATTCTATTATGGACTACTTGTGTGTACCCCACCATCTAGCGAGAATAGATTTTAGTACATGGTCTAAAGTAGATAAGTGTTGTGACTTTGTTACGAGTCCTTCAAACTCACTTAGGAAGGTAAGGTTAGGTAAACCCTCATAGGTGGGAATATCTCGTAACTCATTCTCGACCCATCGCACAGAGCTTGTAGTTTTGGCGCACCTTCTCATAGAGACCTCATGCAATCAATTTTTCCAATTCTCCAAGGTCTCCCCTGAGTCAGATGTGCATGAACTAGCACTTCTCCAGCTCAAGTTTCCATCCACTGCTGGATTGATATAATCGTCTTGTAGGGAAGTGCCATTGTAAATCTGGTCAAGATACTCACCCTGTCCCTCATTATAGACATGCTCAACGTATCTTTGTCCCTCCAATGGATCAATGGGAGATACTACCCTCATCTCAATATCCTAGAATGAGAGTATTCTTCTCTTAAAGTTGATAATGGTCTGATTATCTATGGCCCAATCTATCCCTAGTAGTGCGGTATATGGATTTGTGTCATCGACAACGTTAATGACTTCAAAGTTCACAAATGTGTGCAACCATTCAATGTCGACAGCAACTTGACTTAACCTACCAATTAAAAGGACCTTCGCCTAATTTGCAAGTTGCAACTGGACAGGGGACTAGTCCAAGGGTGGCTTGCCCATACTCTCCCAAGTTTGTCGCCTCAAAATATTGATGTTTGAGCCCAGATCTAAAATAATATAATCCATGTCATAATCTCCTATCTGCGCAGTCATTCTTAACTCACACCTAGTTTTGAATTTCTTTTTAACCTGGTTAACTCTCCTTTTAGATTGAGACTCTTCTTGGGTTTCTTCTATCAGTGGTTGTAGTTATGTGTTAGCATCTTTATCATGTAGTAACACTAAGCAACTTGATAGAAAGGACTTAAGCTTACTAATCTTTTGTGGAACCTTCTTCTGGAGTAGCTACTGAAAGTGTTCAGGAATCTCTCTGACTTCTGCTGATGACGATGGTTGTTATGCATCCATGAACTTTGGTTGTACATCCAAAAAGGTTTGCTTTTTATTCTGGACGTAAAATGGGACTTTCTTCTGTGCTGCAGGTCATACCTATGGTTGTAGTTGTTCTTGCGGTACATCCTGATCAACTTCGGTCGTAGCACCTCCTTGTGTTACGACAGCAACACTTGGATCTCTTGACTCAACAACAATCATATGGATATTCAAGTTAGGATTTGTATTTGGGTTCATATCTGCATAGGGTTAGGACCTATGATGGTCCTAGCTTGTGACTTTGTAATCAAATGAGGAAACTGCTCTACATTATGGTCCTGTGCTTTACAATATGAGCATGTCTTTGTAGGTTACTGACAATATCTAGCATAATGGCCCAACTGTCCATAGTTATAGCATGTAACCTGACCTCTTCCTCTTCCAAATCCTCCTCCTCCTCTTCCTATGAATTTTTCACCACCCCTTCTCTGAGGGTGTGGTTGCTATGGGGTTTGCTAATTCTTCTGGTATTGCGGATGATATCGATTCTATGGTGCATACTGATTCTGAATTGCATACTATGGATGATATGGGTTCTGATACTGATTGTGTGGGACATGCATAGGCTGGTAGTGTGCTTGCACCTATTCAACCTTAGTCTACTCATCATTCTTCATCAGGTAGGTGTCTATCGTATTTTCCTTCAAGAGTTGGTATGCTTTGTAATCCTTCTCTTCATGCCCTACTGACTTACAAAATTTACAAAAAAGGCTTGATGGGGTGCTTACAATATTTTGCAAGTATAGGAAGTCCTTGTCGTGATGTCCTCTAGTCTGGCATATGTGGCACCAAGGTAGTCCGTTGGAACTTAATGGGTTTTCCGCACCCGATATGTTATAGTTCATGTAGGTTGGACAATTATCCTTCATGTGTCCATCCGTTCTGCATTTTGTACACCATAAATATTCTTGGGATTCCTTTCAGTTCTTGATATCATGAAGCTGTATTGTCAGATTAGCCAGCTGTGACTGTATCTGTACCATTCTTGCGACACCATCACTGATTGGTGAGGCTTCTAGCTTCATTGCTAGTTCCAGTGCTTTCATCTGTGATTTGATATTTTGTTGCATTAATGGGCCTCAAATGTGTGGTAATAATGCAACAACAAACCAATATTTATGTTGTACATATAACATCTAGAAACTTACTTCCCATACGGATACTTCCAATGATTTTTTTATCTCCTTGATCTTGGTGATGCACTGCGACTCAGATTTAGGTTTTCTAAACGAACAGATCATTACGACTCGTATCTCTTCAAGGGTCTTCTATGGTGTTCTTGGAGGTACTACACAGAACTTCATAAACTAGTCCAGTGCACAACCCCTCAGATTCATGATCATCTATGCTTTCTTTAGGTTTACGTTATGGACTAGGCGAACCATCCAAAAAACTTCAAAAAGGAACCAATGCTTCTCTGGATCCTTTGCTCCATTCCCATTGAATGTGGGTAATTGAATATCATTCCTGGCCATTGATTTGGTGTCGGGGTTATCTGATGAATAATTTAATGGAGGTGTACCCTCTTGCACGCTAGTCACAGTACTAGCACTATCGGTATTAACAATTATTTCAGGAGATGAGGCTCTACACCTTACCTTTGGAGATACTTTGGGTGTGATGTAGTTATGTCCTGATCTTGGTGTCTCCATAGAATATTTAGATTCTTCTACTCCTTCTGAAATCAAGCTATAGTTCTCCTCTTCATTGCAAGACCCTTCATCCAGCTGCGACTGAATTTTGTGCTCACTTTCTTCGAACAAACTAGGAGTTCATCGACCTCCCTCTATCTTTCTTCTTTTTCCTGATCTGAATCTCCTTCCACTTCTTAGGACGCTAGCTTATAATTCAGGTTTTTCACTTCCTAGACACATCTTAGCTCACCATTTCCCATTTTATCTATAGATCGTTCATGACACATCCCCTCTCCTTGGATATGTGGCTTAACTACTCAACTGCATGATTCCCTCCTCATAAACTAGAATCTTTATCCATGTGATGATAGATAACAAATACCTTCTTTGTCGTCCTTGGAAAAAAAATATTTCAACCTCACTATATGAGGTTATAGTCTCTACTGCAAACTCAGTAATATACCCTTGCAAATTAATATCGACCCAAAAATCAATACCTCTAGAAATGGGGTTACTTACACTAGTTATCACATGAACCAACTGATCACTCCACTTAACCGCTTCTTTTCTATGGAAACTTGTCTGCCTAGTCACCAATATTGACAACCACTCATGCAACACAATAGGAAACTCTATAAAGAATATCTCATGAATATCAGTGTAGATGTACTGGTCTAACCAGTATTCTCCACTCAACCATGATCCTGTGCTCTCTTCTTGCACAAAGGTCAGCATCTTAGACTCCAACCAATCCTCTATTTCCTTCTTTGTCGGATGCTACAACATTTCCCTCGACTCAAATGATTAACAGTCCCGGAAATGCAACCATTTGTTTTCCTAATCTTCCTTCTTGTCTCGACCCAAGGTTCAATAACAACATAATACCAACAAAACACCAAAAGACATCATCCCGATGGAGCAAGCTCAGTTGACAAAACCCGTGAGGAAGGTGCAGTTTCACCTGAGATATCTTAATGTGTAATTGCTAGAACCATGTTTCCATAGTTGGAGATGGATTACAGTCCCCTGGCATGCAACCAAGGTGCTCGACAGAGATGGAGGGATGGATTCTATTAGTGTGCAACAGAAGTGGAACTATGTGCCACAACTGACGCATGACACAACCTTGTCCTTAAACCACTTAACAACTGGCGCAGCTATGTGGCACAGCTGATTCCTTACTTATAATGAACAGTGTGCAACTTATATTGTAACTTAGTACATTAATCATGAAATCATACACAACATGTCGTCAAGGACTTAAACACTCATTCATTCATTTACTGATTGGTAATATTGTGACATACATTCAACAACAACTATAAGCAATACAAACTTAACAAACATCCACATAAACCTTCAATATTCAACATTGACAGCTAAACATCCAACCATTCAATCATACATCAACACAGGGAATAATGTGGAAACCCATATGGGAAAAACCACCAAGGTGCTCTTCATCTGGCATGAGAAATATATGTAGCACCTTGCAGTCTGTGACTTACATACTGTTCTTAACATATGTCTTTTTCTCAACTCTTCTTTCTCTCATGCTCTTTGGTTTATCTGTCTATCTACTCCTACTGATCCATACACAACCTAGATCGACTCTTCTACTCTACTATCTACACACTCAGCTACAGATCCGTGGCTCAACAGCCTTCTACTTCTATTCGACTCCTCTTCTGAGTCAACAATAAACTTCCTACAATCCTTCTGAAACTACTAGCTAACTGATTCTAATGGAATCTAACCGTTATATAGAGTGGGTTCCTCCTATTTATAGTGTTTACAAGACCACACAGGTCAATTGAGTACAAATCAGTTATTACAGACACAAGTGGCTACAAAATGTCTTCTATTACATTAATATCGGCCCATACCTAACCGCAAAAGTCCTGCATTACATTAACCACAACCTTAACTAGCCGCAAAAACGTCTTTTAGTATGCTAGTACATGTCATAACTAGCCACAAAACTTTTCCTTTAGCCTTCCACTGGTTCATCCTTCTACAGTCTTCCTTAACTTTCACCTGTCCTACTTTAACTCTTCTACCTACCTCTTCCACCGATTTGGATCTACCTTTCCTTGTTGCAATGATCCTCATCGCAATTTCCTCTACTCTGCACTCGCGCTTCTTCCTTTACTTGCTTCTCCTTCGTCATGCGCCCATTTTTCCTCTTGCTCTTGCATGTCGAATTCTTCCTTTTGCACTTTTCCTGGCCCAATAGTACTATGATTAGAAATTTTTCATGCATACCTTGTACATTTTGTATATAATACATGTTTTGGTGTGGAGTGATTTTTTTTCCTTTTTGCGTGTTACAGTCTCAATCATGACTGCTTACACCATGTTGTGCTTGAATGTGAATATGGAAATGTATTATGGATTTTTGGATGGTTTCAGTCAACATACCCGTAATCTTGCTTCAGTGTCTTGGTTACTTTATTCCCCTTCCAATGAACTAGTGAGATCAGGTGGAGTTTTCTTAGGTCTTGCAACTAATAGTATCGTCGAATATCATGCGATGATTGGATTATTAGTGATGCATCCTCTAATGGTGCAGGCGATGATATTGTCTACCTATATTCCCAGCTTGTGGTTTCTCAGTTAAAATACATATACGTTATTCGTGATCCTATACTACTTTGTCTTTTTCAGAGGGTACATCTCCTTGAGAGGTCATTCGAATTCATACAATATAAACATATTCCGAGACTTTTTAATAAAGTTGTTGGCTCATTATCTAATTATATCCTAAATTGGAACATTTCACATTCTTAAACACTTCATTGTGAAGTGTATAATATTAAAAGCCCCATGTAAATAATGCATGTAAAAAGTGGTAAAAATAAGTAGTCCAAATGATATTTGTGTACATAAATTCAACCATAAACACATTGTATAGTAAAGACACCAAAAATACTTTTATATTAAGCATAGAAAAATGTTTTACAAAATTTTCTGAGAAAAAAAGATGAAGCTCATAGCTTTCAAGTGTCAAACAGAAACTAAAGCATATGGATTTCAGATAACACTATATGTAGACTACGCTAGCTATTCATAATGTTCATGGTAACAAATGACGACCAAAGCTACCTATCGAAGTAGATGACCGATATTCCTAGAAAATCCAACTGTATGGCGTTGATAATCAATGTATGGTATGTTTGAGGTGAAATTTTTTAGGCTCTATTCAAACTCCTCAAGCTCCCCGACCTTGTCACAATCATGAGCCATGACAACTCTATGTTCTCCTTGTCTTAGGATAGGAGAATTCCCAGGTGGACTCAAAGGCCCAACATTTGCATAAGTGACATATGAAGTCTCAAGACACCAAAAAAATTAAATATTCACAAAATATATAAAAATTGAAAAAATGTGAAAAAATCCTTTTACCTAGATTGCTACAGTGATCCCCCTCTCGAAGTGTTAAGTTAGTATCTCCTTGAAAATCCATTCTTGCATATTCATAATCCTTGATCATCAGTAGATACCCAATCAACCACTTGGAGAATGTTGGTCCATAAGAGATGATTAGACCACCACCATGGTGATCCATCAAATCAACCCACCTCCTCATATGTGGCTCTTGTGGATCTGGGTTATCCATATTAATGGCCCGTGGATGGGAGAGAGGGACCCTCTCTAGGAAAAAGGAAACAAAAATAGACCCATATCCAAATTGTTTCAACTGACCTTTTTTGCACTTGGTCAACTAATCCTTCATGTTTTTAAGAACAAGTTCACTCCAATAAAAAACTGTAGGTGCCATGCACTCTATTGCATAGCTCATTTGGGACTTGGTTGCATGATGCGGGGATTTACTTCATGCTCATAATGGTAAAAAAAAATAGTCCTCAATAAAAGGTCCCTCACATTTTTTATGGGGATATTCACGCTTACCTTATGCATCCTGGGTGTAAAGTATTGATCTATAATTGATTCAGTGCTCTCTTCATCGCCCTTAGTACTAGAAAGAAAAATTCATGCTGCCATCCTTGAAAGTCTGGTAAGGAAGTAGAAATCCTCTACTTCCAAATATAGGACATGAACTCCAACCTGAAAAATGGTGCTCATATGGGTCCCACATCCCTACTAAGTGCCACAACAATTGAATGTTAGCCCTCATCCCAGGTGCCATGAAGAATTTCATTAACTAACCTTCACAGAGGGAAAGCATGGTATTTGCATCATTTACTACTAGCATATCCTCTATTCTATTCTCTTTCCCTCCATTTCAATATTTTGATGGTTAAAATATGAATTAATACCAATAGACGAAGGATTAGAACCATTTCATAAGATTTTATTTATTTATTTAAGGACGTATTTTTATTTTTTGAAGACGTATCATGGCTATCGCACACCGAATTTACATAAAGTATGAAAAATTATCACTATTTCCATTTGGGATCTATGACATTTAAAAGTGTCATAGTTCCCAAAAGGGTCGAATGCAATAAGCAATGCACATTTTTACCCTAAAAATGCCCCCAAAGATGGTATAAGACAACACAAGAACAAACACTTTAACCATGAAAAGGAAAGGGAAGAGAAAAGAATTTACTTGGAGCTGAGAAAATAGATAATGGATGTCTAATGCGCTCACAATATCTGCTTGAAGAACCAACCAAAAGAGGGTGTTTCTCTGTTAACAAAATGGTAAAAACAAAAAGGTAAAAATGAGTTACCTTTACCCCTTTTTATTTATTTGAGATAGAATATTTTAATATTTTATTTAATTATATTTATCATTTTTTCTATTTGGGTCAAAATTTCATTAATATTTGGATTTAAATAATGGTTTTAACACCTATTGTGGATATTTCAAAACAAATACAACAAATTAGACTGTAATCAAGTACATTTTTATCACTTTTTTGGGCTCATAAAAGTCATTATGAAAAAAGGAACTCCCCTAGAGTTTTATGTAAGCTCTTTTCAAACTCCCAAATAAAGATGGCCACTTGGTGGTAGTTTACCCCATTTTTAGACCATTTGGACAATTGACAAAAAGAGAATACTCTAGTCAACCATTGACTAGAAGAGTTCTCCTAGGTATTATTTTATACCTTTTTCAGGCTTATGGGACAAAATTTATGAAAAATTCTATCTTGGATTCTTCTTTGGACTTTTCAAACTCTCTAAATATGAAAAACCACTGAGTTAAAACTAAACGTTGAAGGACTAGTTTTGGGACCGTACCCCTCATTTCTTAAGTTCATAAGACATGTGAGATTGGACTCATCCAAAGGATGAGCTACAATGAGCATTTTTTACCCTTTTTCCATCTCATTAAAAAGAAAAGAGGCACTCATCAATCATGATGGGGAAAATATGGAAAAGGGAATGTATTATAATTCATATTAACAGAAGATTGTTGTAACCCTTGAACATGGCACTTGTTTACATCTCATTTGAACAATTGGGTAATCATCATTTCCTTGAGTCATACCACTTCTGTTAGACATATTACTCCTTTGGGTCATGTGAAAAATGGATCAGTTACTTGTGGTGTTATGTTTTGGTCTCTACCTCATTGAATCAATATTTCTAGGTATCTTGTCATGTTGTTAAATGTTCAAGGGAAGTTTGTCACTTGAGTCAACCTTACTAGTTATCTTTCCTTCCTTTATGTTGGTCATCCCTGAGTTAGTCTAAAATCCACCCTATACTAAAAATTCACTCCAAAAATCCTTTATTTCTATTTTGTGTCAATGATGAGGGAAACATCACATCCCTCCTTCGACAAGTCTATTATTTTCGAATTTAACACATAATCCAAGAATAAGACCTAGAAACCAGTCAATACCTTGGGCCTGCATACCTCAATGGTAGGTTACCTCACTTTCAATAGTAGGCTTACATCATTGGCCTCTAATTGGAATATTCAACTAAGTGTTCAACTCCATCTCATTCATTTGTACATGAGGGAATGCACTAGGGTACCTTGGAAAACATTGAGATCAATGGTTTTTTCCATTGCACTTGTTAATGATATACATCAATGACCAGTGATCAAGTGGTTTCTACCGTGTTCGACCTCAATACATCTATTCACATGGATAGAATCGTGCCTTTCGGGTTTGAAATGAAGACCCTAGGTTTCTTATGTTATATTTTAAACATTAAGCTAGCAATTTCATTAGGATCTTTAACTGAGAGAACAATACGCACAACAATAAAACACAAGAGACAATGAACATAGTGTTTTTCCTCTGGGAAACCATAAATGGAGAAAACCTCACAACTTCCTCAGAGATAGAATTGACACAAAAGTGAAACCCAAAAATAGTAAGATGATCTCTTGACAGTAGTAACCTCTTTCTTTCTTGCCCTAGTGTCTTTCTCTTCCTCAGGTATGCGCTACAAATGAGTGTGAGTGAGTGTGTGATAAATAGAGAGGCTAGCTCTCTATTTATACTAATTCTCAACATGACTAAACCCAAGTAGGGCTGACTTCACTAGGTGATTCTAATAACCCTAGTGCCTCAAAACTGCGNAGTTAACCACCTTGACTTGACATGACTTGTTTACATTATAGAAACTTCCCGATAGGAACATCGAGGCATGACATGACTCAAGTACATTACAAATACATCCTGAAATAAACATCGGGTTACAATACATAAGAAATACAATTGAATACATTCCAAAGTTACAATTACATCAAAAATCCCTCTTAACTAGGAAGGTATTCTCTCGAAACAATTTATCAGCACAAGTCTCCTTCTCTATATCATCTGGATCATCATCGAGTCTTCGTCATCTTCACCTTCAATTCATCTCTATATTCAAGTCACCTTCATCTTCAAGTCATCTTCACCTATATCTGGATCATCACTCGATCTGGATCATCATCACTAGATCTAGATCATCCCTCGATCTGGATCATCTCTGGAGCATCATCTCTAGATATATATCATCCCTCGATCTAGATCATCTCTGCTGGATCATCAAAAATGAATATTCACGGGTGTTATCTCATGATTCTTCTCATCACAGGAATTTCTACAGAGCCAGCCCTTTTTCATGTTGGTTGTAGGCCTACCCTCCGTGTAGGTATTTTACAGCACTTATATCTGACCCTAAGTCAGAATGGCCCACCCAACACTTACATCTGATCATGTAGGAACAAATCCTATAATCATATTAGAAAGGCAACACCTAGCACTCACATCTGACCATGTGGGAACACCTCCCACAACCCTGTCAGAAAGGCCCAGCACTCACATCCATTAACCAATGTCGGAAAGGCTCAGCACTTACACTTGGACATGCGAGGAACCAATCCTCCATGCCAAAAGGCTCTTCAATTACATCTAAAAACCAGTGTCAGAAAGGCTCAGCACTTATATTCGACCATGCAAGGAACCAATCCTTCATGCCAAAAGGGATATGCACTTACATCTGACAACCAATGTCAGAAGGGCATGCACTCACATCTGATCTTGTAGGAACCAATCCTATAATCATATCAGAATGGCCCCCAGTCCCAAACTGAGCTACCTGGTAACTGACCAGGTGCCTACATTCCCAAAATGGCATTCAGCACTTACTTTTGATCATGTAGGAAGCAATCCTATAGTCACATCAGAATGGCTTAGCACTCACATATGACATGGAAGGAACCAATCCTCTCACCATGATAGAATGGCTCATCCCTTACATCTGACCATGGAAGGAACCAATCCTCTCACCATGTCAGAATGGCTTTGGGTCTCATCATTTCCCTTTGGAGGAAACCTTGATCTAGAGAACACCAAGCTTCTCCTTGAATTACTCAAACTTCACCCTAGCCAATGGATTCATCAACACATCAATTATCTGTTCCTCCGTTGCAACACACTGGAGCTTCACTGCTCCCCTCTTCACCATATCCTTGATATAGTGATACTTGATCTCAATATGCTTTGAATTTCCATGGAACACTGGATTCTCTGAAAACTTCACACAACTATGGTTGTCACAATGTATACAAGTAGCATCCATCTGGAGATCAAATAAACCAGACAGTAGCTTTCGTAGCCATACGGCCTCACAACTAGCTGAACAAACTACAACATACTCTACTTCACCTGTACTCAGTGCCACATAGGATTGCTTCCTGCTAAACCAAGAGATCACACCTGATAACATACTCAAGCAACAACCTGAAGTGCTCTTGCTATCTATGGCAGTGCTTGCCCAATCTAAATCAACATAACCCTCTAGGTTAATCTTCTGATTCGCCTTGTACTTGAGCCCATAATCAATTGTACCCCTCAGGTACCTCATAATATGCTTTGCAGCAATCAAGTGAACATGTCTTGGATCTGTCTAGTCTCATGTTCATTAGATACATCAAGGACCCAATCATCTGGCGATACATCGTAGCATCAACCATTTCTGATGAAGCATCACTCAATAGCTTAAGGTTCGATGCCACAGGTGTGGTCATAGCCTTATAGTCCATCACCCCAAACCTCTTCAGGATCTCTACTGCATACTTCCCTTGTCCAAGGGAGATTCCATCTGCATTTTGCCACACCTCCATGCCTAGAAAATAATGCATCATGCCCAAGTCCTTCATTTTGAAGTCGGCAACAAGATTTCTCTTCGTATCAGAAATCAACCCATCCATACCTGTTACAAACAGATCATCTACATACAGTAGAAGCATCACTGGGTTTCCATCTTCAACCTTGTAGTAAAGGTTGGAATCTGCGTTACTCTTGGTAAAGCCCAAACTAGATAGAAATCTATCAATTCTGTTGTACCATGTCCTAGGTGCCTGTTTCAAACCATATAGGGATTTCCTCAATCTACACACATGACACTCCCTGTAATGTGTCTCAAAACCAAGTGGCTATTCTACATACACTTCATATTCCACTACACCATTCAAGAAAGCAGTCTTGACATCCATTTGGTGTATCTTCCATTTCATCATTGCAGCCAGACCAAGTAATGATTTGATGGAAGTGTATATAGCTATAGGTGCAAAGGTTTCTTCATAGTTTATTCCTTATTTCTGTGAGAAACCACGAGCCACGAATATTTCCTTATATTTCTCTATGCTACCATCTGCAGCATGCTTGATCTTGTAGATCCATTTGGAAGTTACAACTGACTACCCTTCTGGTCTTGGGACAACATCCCAAACATCATCCTTCATGATCGATTGATACTCTTCGATCATAGCATCCTTCCATTATTTCTGTTCTGATGCTTCTTCATAATTGGAAGGTTCTTCATTGATAAAGTCACATAGTAAAGCTACATATCCGGAGCAAGATCTGGTTCTCTTTCTTTATTTGTGATTCTCTTCTGGAGCCCCATATCTTTCCGCACCTTGGATAATTTCTCGTACCCAAGTAGGTTTCCTCTTGTGAGGATTCTTCTCTTGAGGTGGATCTATAGATCTTTGTGGTTCTTCAAATTCTCGATCTTCTTCTTGAATTTCTTTGTTCATGGTTGTATCATGAATTCTGGGTGCTTCTAATTCATCAGGATCTTCAGTAGGTCTCTTTCTGGATTTGTTGTAAACTGTGTCTTCATCAAATGTTACATCCCCGCTGATGTTGATCTTCTTGAATCCTGGGAAGTATATTCTGTAAGCCTTCGAGCTTTCAGAGTATCCCACAAATATACCCTTCTTTCCTGAAGGATCTAGTTTTGTTCTCTTCTATTTTGAAATGTGTATGTACACTGGATAACCGAATATTCTGAGATGGTTGAATTCTGGTTTCTTGCTGGAGAAGAATTTTTCAGGAGTCTTGTTCTCGAGTACTTGGTGTGGAGTACGGTTCTGTACATACACTGTTGTTCTGGCTGCTTCTTCCCATAGATGCATAGGAAGATCTTGATCATGAAGAATTTGTCTTGTAGTTTCCATGATAGTTCTATTCTTCCTTTCTGCAACCCCATTCTGTTTTGGATTATAAGGAGTGGACAACTCGCTCTTAATCCCTGATTCTTTGCATAAGTCTTTGAATTCATTTGATGTGAATTCTCCGCCATTATCTGATCGAAAGGTCTTGATCTTCTTTTCTGTGTGGTTCTTGATCAAGGCTTTGAATTCCTTGAACTTACTGAAAACTTCATCTTTTTTCTTCATGAAGTAAATCCATGTCTTCCTAGAAAATTCATCAAAGAAAGAAACATAGTATACATACCCGCTTAGTGAACTTGATGGCATTGGTCCACATACATCAGAGTGGATGATTTCCAAGATTCCTTTTACTTTCCTCTCGCTACTTGGAAATGTCTTCTTTGAATTCTTTCTTTTTGCACATCCTTTGCAGACCCCTTCATGTTTTGCTTGAATTTCTGGAAGACCTTCAACAGCTTTGCTTGCAAGTGGTAGTGCTCTATAATGCACATGTGCAAGCCTTCTGTGCCAAAGTTCATTTGGCTCTATTTTGTCATGGACCATAGCTTGTTCTGGATGACCCTTCAGTTTTTATAAACCTCCTTCTTGTTCTCCAATCACTATTTCATCGTCAATGGTCTTTCCTCTTGACCACATGAGGACTCGACCATCTACAAATGCAACCCTCATGCCTTTTGCATCCAATGCTGATGTGGATAGAATATTCTTCTTCAGTCCTGGTACAAACAAGACATCCTTCATTTTCATAGACTTTCCAGAGTCTAACTTGTAGGAGGATTCACCACTACCTTTTATGGGATATTGGTAGTCATCCCCAAGCTTCACCTTATGGGGTGAATTATGTTCAGATAGTTTCTCAAAGGATTCCTTGAAACCTTTGATGTGCTTGGAAGCCCCACTGTCAATAAGCCAATCTTTGCTTCCATGAGTGACAGTTCCCATGAGAGCAGAGATCAGAACATATTCATATTCACTTGAAGAGTCTTCACTTTCTTGTTTTACTCTCTTCCTGGGAGGATCATCATCCTCAGCAGTGTGAGCATGATGTCTTATTTTGGAGTTCTTCTTCTTCTTGGATCCATTCTTATTCATGGGACAATTTCTAGTAAAGTGTCCTATTTCATCGCATGTATAACATCTGAGTTTGGATGGATCCCTTCTTACAAGATTGTTTTTCTGATGAGAATGCTTACCTTGGTGATGATGATTTTCCCTTCTTCCTTTCTTGGAGTGTACTATGAGAGCTTTTTCTTCACTTCCCATATTTTCTTCTTGAGCTGCTATCTGAGCTTCTTCATGAGAACATTCTTCCCACAGTCTACTGAACTTGACCAACTTCTTTCTAGCATAGATTCCTTGGATGAAAGAATCCCATGACCTAAGGAGGCCATTCAATGTTGTCATCACAATTTCTGCATTCTCCACTTCTTCATCTACGGCTTCCAGTTATTCTTTGATCTGGGAGACCCTTGTGAAGCAAGAATGGATGGTATCCTCATTCTAGATCTTTACATTCTTCAACTGGTTCCTTAGAGTCATATTTCGATTGATGTTCTTCCCTTCAAACAGTTTGGTTAGGGTATCAAACATGGCTTTAGGTGTCTTGAGGGAGGACACCTATGGAATGAGGTAATCCTTGATTGAATTAGAAATGATCCTCTTTGTCATAACCAACTTCTTCTTATGTAAGGCCTTGGCCTCATCTCCCTCTGGAACTGGAACCTCCTCATGGATGTAGGAGACCAACTCACTTTCTTCCATGATCAGGGAGATCCTATACTTCCAAGATCGAAAGTTATCAGCTCCCTCAATCTTTTCATCAAGCTTGGTATGATGAGACATCTTAACTGAGAACCTCAAATGGAAAGACAAAATATTTAGATCTTACCAGGTCAAGATGTTAGATTTGGATTTGGAGCTGAAATCATGTAGTGCTGGTTCAGGAGTAGATTAGGTTTTTTCTTTTCCAGAGTCTTGTCCAACCAAATGCTTTGAATTTGATCCCTAACTTTGATTTTGGGGAGGAGATCAATCCAAACCTGGGCTCACTGAAAAATTCCACTTCTGTGAAAAGCCCTAATTTTCGGCAACAGTGTCAGGTCCAAAACTGAAAAACCTCAGAATTGGATTCTTCTTCGACAGAAAGATGTGCCCTAGGGAAGAGAGTTATTCCACCCTAATTTTTCTGAAAATATGTGGAGAGATATCCACAAAACAGGAAGCCCTAGTTCCCGCAGCTGCACAGTGTCTTCTTCTCAGGTTAGCTCTGATACCATGTTAGATTTTAAACATTAAGCTAGCATTTCATTAGGATATTTAACTGAGAGAACAAAAAGAACACCAATCAAACACAAGAGACAATGAACATAGTGTTTTTCCTTGGGGAAACCATAAATGGAGAAAACCCCGCAACTTCCTCAAAAATAGAATCAACACCAAAGTGAAACCCAAAAACAGTAAGATGATCTCCCGACAATAGTAACCTCTTTCTTCCTTTCCCTAGTGTCTTTCTCTTCCTCAGATATGCGCTACAACTAAGTGTGAGTGAGTGTGTGATAAATAGATAGGCTAGCTCTCTATTTATACTAATTCCCAACTTGACTAAACCCAAGTAGGGCCAACTTCACTAGGTGAGTCTAATAACCCTAGTGCCCCAGAACTGCGGGGACATTAACCCTTAGACAATAGGAGAGTTAACCACCTTGACTTGACATGACTTGTTTACATTATAGAAACTTCCCTATAGGAACATCGAGGCATGACATGACTCAAGTACATTATAAATACATCCCGGAATAAACATCGAGTTACAATACATAAGAAATACAAGTGAATACATTCCGAAGTTACAATTACATCAACATCTTGTAGGTGTGTACTTATATTATATTCCTTCTCCAGGTTGTGATGGAGTATTTTGTATGTGTCATTGCATAGATACACATTGTATGTCTAATGGCTATGCTCAAATTTGAGTAATCATGACATAGATCTATAGTGTATGTTTGGTAGCTATGCCCATATTTAAGTCTTTTGGCATGGATCTACATTGTATATTTTGTAGCCATGATCTGGATGTATTGAAATGGATTTGCAATGTATTGTTCTGCATCCATGTCACGAGTCATTTGAGACACACATATCATAAATTATCATGTTGTGACACAAGATGTGACATTATCTGTTCGAAGGAAAAAAAGAGAATTTTCGAGCGATTTCTAGAAATAAGATCTAGTGGAGGCTTATCCCTATTGACTAGGATGGATCTCGATCGAATTCCTTATCTTGTGGTATCTTCCATCATATTTCTCCATTTATCCCTCATCTCCAAACTATTAATCTTGTGCTATAAATACAAGCTCACCACTCATGGTGAGACATGAATAAACTGTTGATGTTTTGAGCAAAATCAAAGAAGTTTGAACTTTCAAACTTTTATCAATCAATTTTAGCACATGTGTATCTCATAAATCAATCACATATGAATATATCATATACATGTGAATCTCATAAATATATCAGCCACATGTAAATATCACAAGTATATCATCCATATAAATCAATCAACCATGAGAGACAAGATATACCCTAGGAAAAATGTCGAAACACAGAGGATGAAAAACCAAACAATTGTTTGAGCATTATAGATATATTTGTAGAGAATGGTTTACAACACATAAGAAGATTTCCTAATAAGATATATCACCACAATAGTAGAGAAGATAGATCCAATGTAACCTTGCAAAAACATTTGTATACAACTGTATTTGACTTGCCATATGCCTAGAATATTAATAACAAGCCAAAAACCCTAGCATGCAGAATATGGTGCATAGGAGGATTAGTACTAAGAGCACCAAATATTGCATTCACAAGGAGGATCTAACTATAACTCCCTCCATACAAACATTAGCACCCTTCCTTTCCTCAATTAGATTTAACTGAACGTTCACTGTATTCAACTAAAAGCATACTGACTTGCACTGAATGTTAACTAACTTGAATTGAATATTAAATGACTTGAACTGAATGTTAAATTACTTGAAGTACATGTTAACTGACTTGAAATGAATGTTAACTTACTTGAATTGAATGTTAACTTACTTGAACTGAATGATAACTGACTTGAACTGAATGTTAACTGACTTGAACTGAATATTAACTCACCTAAAGTGAATGTTAACTAACTTGAACTGAATGTTAACTTACTTGAACTGAGTGTTAACTCACTTGAACTGAATGTTAACTTAATTGAAGTAAATATTAACTAACTTGAACTGAATTTTAACTTACCTAAAGTGAAATCAATATTTAACCGACTTCTAATCACTTAGTTAACAATATAACTTAAGTGTCATTAGTGCTTCACTCTTAGTGCCATAATGTACAATTTCTATTATTAACATTTGCATGAATTTCTTTAGTTAAATGATGCATATTGGTTGATGAACATTAAGCTATTCTTTACGTAAATGATTACATTCAATAATGGTTCAACTAATTCTTTGCTAAAGCATTGATTGAGGCATTCATATTTTCCTAAATATTTATAACTTGAGTTTACTCAGATATTTGCATGGGCAATTCAAATTCTCTTTCTCTATGGTTTATCTCATTATCATTAAATAATTAATGCATGGTCCATATGTGCATTATTTATCCATCTTATCATATCATATTGAGAAATTTATTCCATACAAACTGATGATCATATATATTACCATGGGCCATATAGTCATATGCTAAAGTAATTCACTCTAGGGGTAGCTAATCCCTAAAGGAGACTTACAACACTTGACGACCATGATGAGCAATATATCACATAGTATATCCAGATGACTTGATACAACACAAGGCCATCTCCTGTTAAGGATATCCATCTCATAGGGTACCATCTATGATAATCATTTGACTGGATACAACATAATTACAGACTTGATACAACACAAGTATGTAGTCTTGATACAACATAAGACTCCAATATTGATACAACAAAAAATCCCAATCTTGATGCAACAAAATATCACAATATAGGCATCCCACCTAAATACATGAGTACATAGATAGAACTTGATGCAACACAATGTCCTGGATTGATACTACGCAATTCTTGGAGAATTACTCCTAATGTTGTACAATCAACATCCCTCTCAACGAGGGAGACATTCTCTAGTTTACCAAGAATTTCCTGCCATATGAGCTTATCTTGTATGTATCTCATCTTCATCATGTTGGAATAATCAAAACCCATCCCAAGACTTAGGATAAAATAATTAATCTTTTTGATTAATTTCCTAGGAGCTACACTAGCTACTTTGCACCAATTCCATTTTTGAGGTAAAACTTGCCAAAAGTTCCCCATAGAATGAATTAGAAAGATCCTAGATAATATTTTGACAACTTGTTACACATAAATCTCGTCGGCATCATGTGTTGAGGTCCCAAACATCATCAATTTCCCTCAATTCCCAAAAACTGAAGTTGGACATTGACCCAGAACTCTGATTTCCATAATTTAGTCCATCACCTCCTTTTCCCTTAATGCAAGAGACATTACCCTATTCAATAATGCCCATTGTCTCTTGACAATAAGTGGTGCCACCACTTCCTGCTTTTAATCAAAGAGTGGTTCCATGCTGGTAACACTCTGTCAGCATGGAAGAGAAGCAGTTCTCAAGTCAAAAAGAGAAGATTCACGAAGCTTCTCAAAGGAAGACTTTGTGAAACCCTCATCCCCACTCTTGTGGACCAACTAGAATCAATATTCCCCCTAGTAGGATATCCCTTCCACCTCACCCACCATTTTCTTGTACCCCTATCCTCCAAAGGCCTATAAAATCTGGCTCATACCCCATGGTTGAGAGAGAGAAAAGTTATGCTGTTGCATTGAGATTCTGGCCAAATCTAGGGTGAGCATAGAAGGAGAAAGTTGGAGCTTTTGAGGACAAGGTGTGGCATGTGAAGGAGCATCACAACACTAAGGAGATGGTTGTAAGATTTCTTCTTCATTTTTAATGCAAAGTTGGTTCCTTTCCCATAAACTGTATTATGTTTTGATCATTCTGTTTATTGCTGGATTCCTTAGTCACTAGTATAGAACTGTGGATTATATTTTGGTACCTTTGATATTGCTTGTCTAGTTGATGTGTTTTTTCAGGTACATCTATGGAGATTCATCACCATAGGAGACACTTACGTCATACGTCAGAACAACCAAATGATTCATTCCATATTTCTACAAGCTCTAGGGGAAGTCATCCATTCTTTGTTACTCATTTGTTTTAGATCTGAACCATTTAGACTAGAGGAACAACTCTTGTCTACAAGAGGTGCAATATTCCTAGCAACAAATCTGGCGAATCCATTGGGGAAGAACATTTCAGTGCATCTGATCTTCCTTGGTTTGCAAAATATTTTCTGAAAAACAAAGTCCAACCTGCTAGTGATGAGATCCATTAGGTCTTATAGTGAGATCTTGGCTCATTTTGACCATATCTATTTAGATCTGAGATACTATTGCTTTCTTTACTTAATTCTACTTTTTATTTTGTGATTTGATGCCAACTTTTCAACACCTAACTCTATCTGTTTCACCATTTTCTTTGTTTTGACATCTACATCAGTCACCGCTCCTGCAAATAAGACAAAACATGGTGCCACCGCCCTTGTGAAGTGAACATCAAGCGGTGCCACCGCTCTGTCATGGTAGGCAAAAGGAGGTGATGAGCTGGTAACACTCTATCATCAACACTCATTAAGCGGTGCCATGTAGGTTTTCCACACCTCTGTTATTTCAAGACTTGGTTAATGTCACTTTCTATTCTGTGTTTTTGGGATTCATTTATGATATCTAGATTGTTTAAATTCGGAGTCTGAGAGTGGTAAATTCTTGCTTTCCTTTGGCTCAAAGAGCTAGGTTGTACCCATTTGTTTAGCTCCTTGTATTCTTGGTTTTCATTTTTTCAAAAGGAGTTCTTGGAAGTGAGTGTTGTTAGATCTCTTTTTTCATCTGATCAAACCAAAAAGGAAGCTTTGCTTTGTGGTTTTTTGTTCTTTGTGAGTTTGTAAAAGACTTCTTTTTCCTTTAATTCAAAAAAGAAAATTCTTGATATTTGAGCATAATTGTATTGAAAGACGAACCATTGGAGCCCTAACTAGCCTCATAAGCTTTCAGATACCCTCATTCTTGTTTTCCTTTTTTACTTTCTTGTCTCATCAAAAATATATCATAGGTATAAGACTATATCCTTTCATTTTTTTGAAGAATTTTGAAAATTGCCTAGGGTAACATTGAGTGCTAGTGTTTTTTCTTTTTAGGAAAAGAGATCTTGCTTCATCTTTACTTTCAAAGATCAATTTAAAAGTGTGTTGCTTGTTTGCATTAATCGGAAAGATAATTTCAGTGTGTCCGTGTGGGAAAGTTTTTTTTTTGGAACATAATTGAAACATTCTCTCCTTCCCATAAGTAGGGAATACGTTGAATGGTAAAGTGAAATATTTGCACACTCATATTGCATCGTTTTACATTTTTGTATACACTTCATGCATTCACCTAACCATTCAAGATAAAATTAACGATAGCTATAGCTTAAAATTTTTTACTAACTTGAGTGATAGGATAGAGACGTGTTCTGACATCTTTAAACATAGGATATGTAATTATTTTCCTAAACCAACCTGGGAACTGAGTGGTTCTTCCACATACTTTCGGTATATCAAATGACCTTTCATGTATCCTTGAGGTATATCTACAGGTACTTCACGTACTTGATTGTATATCGAAATGACCCTTTTGAACGGTTGTGCATTAGACAACACTAACATGGATTTGAGCTCCCACGTACCTTGTGTATATCGGGAGACCCTTATAGGATTCCCTAAACCATCAGAGAAAAAACCTTTTGGCTGTCTTGTCAACACAATACACTAAGAACAACACTCGGGGAGACTACTATGCATGTACCATCCAGGTAATCAGGTATTCAGGCAAGGGACGGTCCCAATCCTCCTTGTCATGCTTTATTATTGGACCCTGCAGTATATCACGAGTTGCAAAGAATTGATAATACTAGTGAGGAATCACCTTTTGTCAGCCCCTCTTGTCACCTAAGTATGCTTGTGTCCTTTAGCTTGTGTAGGAGATTTTTGTGTGTTTTGTCTAGTTTTCAAGCCCTAGATCAGGATTTTAGTGATCAGCAATCTAGATGAATTTCCTTTGAGATGATCCAGAAGAGTGCAAGGTTTTCCACATTACCTTCCTCCTATTAAAGGAGAAAGACCTATGGAAGCCACTGACCAAGGAGCCACAACTGGTTCTCATGTGGAAGAAAATCCAACTGTGGAGGTGAGGGAATAATTCACTACATATGAAAATACCTTGGTCGAGCAGCCTCTTACGACTGATACTGCTTTCCATTTTCCAATGGAAGGTCATGTTGGTTTGTCAAATTGGGTCAAGTGCTCGTTTGATGATACCGAGGGGACATAATATGGCCCTAATGTTCCTTTTTGGAGAACCTCTACAGGTCAAGCAATTTCTGAATTCAGGATCACTAGACTATCCTTTTTAATCCTCCAACGAATGAGGATATGTATAGAAGGTTCCAACCATATCTTGATAGTATAAACGACTTTCAAGAAATACTGGCAAAAATTGTTTCCTCAACTCTGCCTCATAAAGAACCTATGTCGGCTCTTTTACTCCATCTGTCGAAATCAGTCTTGTCTAGATATCATTCACTCTCAATGTCTTAAGTTACTCATAGTTTGACATCACCAGTTCAAGGATCAATAGTTCCTAATATAGATCAACCTTCCAACCCTGTTACTACAGTTTAAAATCTAGGGTCTTCCGCTGGTTCTCCTGTATCTTCTTCCATTGGGGGGAAACCTCCAGCTCAAGTTACATAAATAGTTAGCAGAGTTATATCCAATACAAGATAGACCTATGTTGTAGGACAATCAACAATTGTAGTCCCTCCCACGGTAACCAAAGTGGTTACCCCCCCTTCTAGTATGGGACCACCCTCAGGGGTACATCCCGTCATTAATCACCCTTCTTGGGGATATACTCATTCGGTAAATCCACCATCCGTAAGTAATGTAAAAATTCAACCTACATCTACAAGAATGGTATATCCTAGTATGCCTTACCCTGGGAACATGTTTACACCTTGGAGGAAACCCAATTGTTATTATATGCCTATGCCTGGGGGGATACCTATCAATACTGCTGGAGGATATGGTGGACCACCTTTTGGTGGCACACCTAGTGGAGGTCCACCTAGTGAGGGAGGGACACCTAGAAGAGGCCCACCTTATGGTGAACCACTTTCTAGAGGACCACCACCTTCTAGGGCGTCACCACCTGGAGGACCACCTCCTAGGGGACCACCTTCTGGGGGACCACCTTCTAGTGGACCAAATTTTGGAGGCCCACCTGGCAGAGGACCACCTAGTGGAGGCCCGCCTAGAAGAGGACCACCACCACCACCACTTAGAGAAAACCCTCCTCCCGGAGGCCCGCCTCCATCTAGTGGATCTTCTAGAGGATTGTCTGTGAATCCAAATTCCTACTGGTATACAGATGCCTTATCAATATTACCAGTATGTGCATCCTAATTGACAAATTCCTTCTTTGGAAACTTTGGACTTACCTGATCTATCCAAGTTGATTAATGATCCCATTCAGCATAAACTTTCGTGGCCTGCTATTCCAGTAAAGTTACCATCATATATCCCAAAATTTGATGGGAAGTAGGGAGAAGATCCCAAAAACCATGTTATGAATTTCCATCTATGGTCTTCTTCCAATTCCTTGATGGATGACTCAGTCCGTTTAAGGCTCTTCCAGCAAACTTTGACTGGTACGGCTGCAAAGTGATACATTGAACTTCCACAACATTCATTTGTGGACTTTAGCTCATTGGCAACATTTTTTATTAACCATTTCCAACTTCCCATTCATTACGAAATGGGTACGGATATTTTGACATCCCTTCATCAAAATACGTCCACACATATCTCAGATCATATCCATGAATGGAAGAGACGATGAAGAATTATTAAGGCCCATATTCTTGACCAGCTATTGGCAGATTGGTTCACGAAATGCTTGTTTCCTCCCTTTTTCCTGAGATGTGGATATGGGTGGTGATGTTACTAAAGAGAAGGCTATTAGTTGCGCTCAGTATATGGACTTGTTCTATTCCCATTTCAAAACTTTGTATGACCTAATCCCTCAAGCACCTCATCCCAGCACTTACCCTACCAATCCACTTGCATAAAGTCTTGTTAACGGGGTTGTAGGTTCAATCTAACCCTTGTCAATAGTTAAGATTTCCAAGAAACAAAATGCTTCTACTACTACTCCTTCTCCCATGGTTTCCACTAAGGTAAATTCCATTCAATCCATGTAGACACCCGGCAACAAGAAGAAAGGAAAAGGAAAGAATACAAATCCTAGAAACTAGCAGGAGAATCCCAAGGCTATGAATGCAGAGAATGACAATAAAGGGAAGAGGAATGCTAAATATCCCTGCTTATTCTATGGTGGTGACCACTTCATGAAGGAGTGTCCTCACCATGAAGAGGTGAGTAAATTTTTGAATAATAACCCTATACCTGCAGTTCTTACTCACCCATTTCCTTTCCAACAACAATTGATAGATCATATGTCTAATCAAGTAACCTCTAATTCTACTAAAGAAATCAGAATGATGTCCTCGAAAAATATTAACTTGAGCACTCGTAGTTAGTCATATGACAAGTTGGAAAAGAAGAAGGACGAGAATCCTTCTTCTTCTGAAAAACCTCCTTCCACTAGTTCTCCTCCGTCTTCATCTAAATGGTCCTCTCACAATCGGGAAACCTAATCTCGACTTGATTTTGTGCCCACCCAAGAGTACCCTCATGAAGTTTGTCTTTAATCCAAATTATCGAGCTACAAAATTCTACAACATCATTGAAGATTTGTCTCAAGCACCTTGTGCAATGTATACCCTGAAGGTGCTCCAAAGTTGTCCAACGCAGTGCAAAAACCTGTTAACAACATTGGTGGCATTAGACCTAGATAACACCAATTTAATCCATTTTAACATGGATAATTATAAGTCCATATTACCCCACTAGCTCATGTTTCAAATCATAACAAGAGTAGTTGGGAGGAAGGTCCATAGGACCATTTTGGATGAGGGATCTTCCACCTCAGTACTGTCTGTGACTTGTTGGAGAGCCATAGGTTCTCCTGAACTTACGAAGTCACCTACAACCTTGAAATCCTTCGATGGACGAGGTTTCCAACCTCATGATCCGTTACTGGCCCTTTCAGTCGAGCTTGGGGGAAAGAGTGTTTCCATTTAGGTGGAGGTAGTCAATGCCCCGTTGGACTACAATCTTCTCTTGGGTAGAAACTGGTTCCATGCCATGGCAGTTGTCGCTTTAACAATATTTTGAACCATCTAATTCCCTCATTTGGGGAATATTGTGACCATCAATCAACTCAATTTATGTACACCAGATGTTTCCACCCCCACTGCAAATGATATCCACATGCTACGTTAATCCCCTCCACCTTATCAATCGATTGAGGTAGGTATGTTGCAGGATTCCACCCTTATAAGATTGTTTCCCTCAACCCCTCCTAGTATGTATGTGGCAACTGTAAACATGATTTCCACGATCGGCCACAGTCCTAGAGGAAAAGAGAGTTGAGTCATCCTCTCTTGGCCCCCATGAAGAAATTTATGCTGTTATTCAATCTAATTCTGATGACCACTCTGATGATCTTCATCTAGTGGCTTTAGATCCTTACCACCTGCCTTATTGTCTAGAACTCTCTCTCTCCACTCTAGACTATCTCTCCCATAATTTTTTGTCGGATTAGTCCATTATGGATATCATGAGTGCAGATGATTCTATACGGGAAGACTGTCATCATCGATCCTGTTTCCTTCCTAATGCCAGTTCGATAGACTTTGATCTTGTGTCTCTTATTAGTAATGATATTGTCACCAATCCTCAAACACTTGTCTTGTTGCAAGATATGGATTTCGAAGGAAACTTTTGCAACATCACTCAGATAAATCCTATTGACATATCAGTCAAGCCCAGAACTTTGAGCATGTTCACATAGGCCAGAACTGCTCAACAGAAGAAGCTAAAAGTTATAGAGCTCTATTCAAAGAGTTCCGTGATGTTTTTGCCTAGACATACAAAGAAATTCCTAGGATTGATCCATCTATCATGGTACACAATATCAAAACATATCCCACGACCAAACCAGTCCAACAAAAACTACGACAGGTCCATCCTAGGAAGGCTAAGGCTATTAAATCCGAAGTGGAAAAAATTCTGAAGGCGGGGTTTATTTATCCCATACCACCGACAGATTGGGTGTCTAATATTTTCCCTATGGCAAAACAAGGCACTATTAGGGTTTGTATCGATTTCTGATATTTAAACAAGGCTTGTCCAATGGACAATTTCCCTACTTTACACATTGATCAAATCATCGATAACTGTGTTGGGAGTGTCATCTTTTCTTTCATGGATGGATTTTCTAACTACAATCAGATAGAGATTCTTCCCTCTGATCAACATAAAATGGAATTCATTTTCCCGTGGGGAACCTTTGCATATCATAAGTTACCCTTTGGTCTCAAAAACACTAGATCTACATTCCAGTGCACCATGTCCTCTGCTTTTCATGATATCAAGCACATCATGGATCCATATCTAGACAATCTCCCTACTCATTCACAACAACAGGAGGGCCATCCAGGACACCTTACAAACATTTTTATTAGATGTTGTCATTATAATATTCAGCTTAATCCACACAAGTGTGTCTTCTGTGTTGATACTGGACATCTTCTTGGTTTCATGGTTTCCAAAGATGGCATCTGGATAGATACTTTGAAAATTGCTTCTATTCTAGCCTTACCCTCCCCGAAAAATATCACTGAACTCCAAATTTTGCAGGGGAGGGCAGACTTTCTTCGTTGTTTTGTATGCAAATTCGCAGAAAAAATGCATGGCTATATGCATCTCCTAAAGAAGGACACTCTGTTCTTTTTGGATGACCAAGCCCAATGACCTTTTGATAATATGAAACATGCTTTTACACATTCACTGGTGTTGCACCCCCCATATTATTCAAAATACTTTCTGTTGTATGTTGCTTCCTCCACTAACACCATTGGTATGGTTATAGTGCAGGAAGATCCCAACAACCAAGAAAACGTGATATATTACCTCAGTAAGAGTCTCATTGACTCTAAAACCTGTTACTCACATGTGGAGAAGCTAGCATTGGCCACAGTCATCGTTTTGCAAAACTTTTGTTACTACATCTTATTACGCACCATGATTATACTCGCAGATCAAAACTCCATGTACTACATTATGACTTGTCAGGTAATGGGGGGCAAGTATTCCCTTTGGAGAATTATCTTACAGGAATTTTATCTTCAGCTCTCTAAGGCTACCTTGAATAAGTCCTTGGTTTTTGCGAAGTTGATGTGTGACCTTCCTTGTGCTATGATGGAAGATGAGCCCAATGATTCATTTTCGGATGATTTCTTATTCTTGATCAGCACAACTGATCCATGGTATGGAGATTTGATCATTTATATCCAGACTTATATATTTCAATACCATGCCATGGAATACCATGGAATCAATACCATGGTATTGATTCCATTCTTCGACGATGCCTTACACACGAATAGGCTAAACAGGTTTTAAATGATTGCCACTTTGGAGCATGTTGTGGTCATCTTTCTAGGATGGCGACAACTTAGAAAATTCTTCATGCTGGATATGTTTGGCCTTCCATATTCAAAGATTGTCATGAGGCAGTCAAGAAATTCCCACCGTGTCAACACTTTTATCCTAAAAAGCGCACCCACCCTGCTCCTTTACACCCCATCAATGTAGTTGGCCTTTTTGCTAAGTGGGGTATTTATTTTATGCATTTTAATCCTACCTTAGGTGGGGGGCATGGTTACATCATCTTAGCCATCGATTACTTTACAAAATGGGCTAAGGAAATTCCTACATATGCAAAGGATGGCAATACTATTGCCCTCTTTTTGTTCAATCATGCGATAGCTAGGTTTGGAGTCCCGCAGGCCATAGTCACCGACCACGGATCTCATTTACATAATCAGATGATGTTTGAGTCAAGTTCAAAGCTGGGTTTTTTCCATCAAAACTCAACTCCATATTACTCGCAAGCTAATGGTCAGGTTGAGGCCAATAACAAGGTTTTGAAAACTATGCTACGTAGGATGGTTGGAGATCACAAATACAACTGGCATTTGACCCTTTTTCCCACACTGTGGGCTTATAGGACTTTAGTCAAAATAACAACTAGTTTAACACCTTTTCAATTGGTTTATGGACTAGAAGTTGTCCTCCCTATCGAGTGTTAAATCTCGTCACTCAAACTTGCAGTAGAACTTCTTCTAAACACTTCCGTCAAGGAAGAACGTTTTTTGTACTTAACAAACCTTGATGAAAATAGAACAGATGTTGCCTTGGCTAACGAGGCACACAAAAAATGCATCAAGGATCAGTATGATAAGTCTGTCCAGCCTCGTGTCTTCAATGATGGTGACCTAGTTCTAACTTATGATTAGAGACATGATAAGCTATGGAAGGGGAAGTTTGAATCTATGTGGTACGGTCCCTTTATCGTCAGTGAAGTTTTAGAGAAGGGGGCCTATGAAATAGTGGACTACAATGGGATACCTTTCGGGCAACCTTGCAATGGGTTGTACATGAAGAGGTACTATGCTTAAAATCATTTCTATATGGTATCTTGCATATATATGTATATTGATGGAATTTTTAAGTGTGTTTTAGTTTTTTTAGTATGGTTTTGAGTCTTGTTGTCAGTAATGTTTATACCATGTTTTGGTTATGCAGATTGGATAGCTTCTTACGGTTTTGCTGATGGGGCTTGCCGTCACACCCTGAATCTTGCTTTAGTTGCTTGGGCTTTGTATTCCCTGAAACATGACTTAGTTACTTTAGGGGAAGTTTGTACTGGTCCATCTACCAACAACATTTCCTAGTATCAAGCAGTGATAGGTTTGTTGACCGAGGCTTCATCTCAGGACATTCATGACTTGGTATTATTCATGGACTCACAGCTAGTGTTTTTTCATTTAAACCAGATTTATACCATCAGAAAACCTACACTCCTTCACCTCTTTCGAAGAGTACGTCTGTTGGAGAGTTCATTCGAGTTAATTACTTATAGGCACATTCCTAGGTCTTACAATACGGTTGCCGACTCATTAACAAACTACATTTTAGACTAGTAAGTTTCCCACACATAACTTTTATAAATAAAACATGGTCCATTGTAAATTAAAATAAGCAATAAAATACACATAAAAACTCATGTAAATATCATTTTCCCATTTGAAACACATATAAACACCGTAAATNATATATATATATATATATATATATAAAGTGTTTTACAAAAACATGGTCACAAGACCTCAACTGAAGCACTCTGGATTTCAGATATAAAAAATGTCAAAAATATTGAAGCTAGCTAGCTTTCAGTGTATACATCATGCAAAAAAATCTAGTGGTGCTCATGATAGCACATGGTAACCCAGGCTACCCTCCAGAGAAAATGATTGAAATGACATGACACCCCAATTGTGTGTCTCTGGTACCTGCTAGGGAGGTCATCTATAGCAGTATCTAGGATGTTCAGTGTCAACCGATTGAGGTTACCCTCCAACTCTGTTAACTCGCCGTATCCTCTATGCACAAAGAGATCCCCCACTCGCCTGGCCATTGGGGATGAACCCCCTGGTCATGCATCTCCTACGTCTGCATGAAAAATTTGGGTCTTGTCATCATACATAAAAAATCACAAAACATTAAACATTAAAAAACAATCAACGTATTAATAATTTATTCTTACCGATGTCACCCCACTAAGCATCAACTGGTAAAGGTAGATTAGGATCTCCTCGAAATTCGGTCCCAGCATAAGCATAATCCTCGATCGTGAGGATTTGGTCATCTAGCCAACAGAAGAAGGGATTCCCGTACTTGAACTTGGATCTGCCACCTCTAGTGCAGGACATGATATCTAGCTACTACAGCATGCGGGGGTCTCGATCTCTCATCTTAGTAAAATCCACCTGTGGCCTCAGGAGAGTTACCCTCTCTAAAAAGAAACAAGCCAGGATAGTCCCTTAACTGAACTATTTCAGTTCTCCCTGCCGACACTCAGTCACTTGATCCTTGAACACAATCAACAATGCCTCAGCCCAGTTAAACATTATGGGTGTCATGGCCTCCAAGGCATACATCCTATGTTCTCGGGAAGCTTGATGATCCCCTTGGCTCCCAGCAACCCTCTTCATAGTGAAGAGCACGGTCTGAAGTGGAAAGTCCATTACTTCCTTAATTGGGTTTTTCTTCCCAGACATTTTAGTTCCTGGATAGCAGTGACGAACTATGAGCTCTTATGTGGTAATGTATCCCCCTCGAGACACCAATGAAATAGGTGCTCCACGCCTAGATAATCTAGTGAGAAAATAAATATCTTCCACCTCCATAGTGAGAATGTGGGCCCCCACCTCAAAATATTGTTGTTCTGGGTTCCACATCTGCAAAAGATACTCTAGTATCTTCACATGGGATATCATACTGGGATCTTGGAAGAATTTTAAAAGGCCACAAGCCCGTAGATAAGATATGGAATCCCCATCTTCCTCAGTATAGGTGTCATCGTCCTCATGTTTTCATTCTTTCCACACTACCATTTTGAAATAAATGACCTGTCAAAAACCATAAACAGAGCATTTAGACACATAATCAATCAATAAAAATGCTTAAAATCCATTAGTTTTTCTAGGCCATCCATTTTTGGGGCGTGGTTTGTGGCATAGCCTGTCCAAGGCATTAAAAACATGGTTTTCCACGGGCACTGCTTATCCCACAAAGGATAAGCGCGTTACCCGGGAAATGAATATGATCCTTTGGTAAAAATCCCCAAAACATAATAAAAATGCTTGGAAATAGAAAATTTCAACCATGAAAATGATGAGAATGGTCTTAGCTCTTACCAAAGACTAACGGATCGGAAAATGAATGGGTAATGGCTCTGGAAACTCCAACTAAAATATGCACACACAAAATCCAAGTGGCTCTTCAAAACTTGGTAAACGGTAAATGAAATGTTTTTACTATTTCATTTGAATTTTATATGATATTATTTAGGGATTTTATATTATTTTAATATTTTTTAATTGTTTTATTAAAAAATACCCTTTTCTATAGTCATAAAAGTTAATTTTAAATATTATTTTGGGGAGATAATAGTCTTTTTAAAACTTCTTGCAGGGATGAAAGTGAATAGTATTGGCTATGAGTAAGTTTGTTTTTGGATTTTTCATACTTCCATAAAATGGAAAAAGTTGATGAGCACTAATTTTGACATTTTGGTCATGCTCCCTAAACCTAGTACCAAAGTTCTGAGTTGTTTTCGCTTCTTTTCAGGCTCGTTAAACTCATTCATCGCGAAAAGAAACCCTAATGTTCTTTAAACTCTTTTCAAGCTTCTTCAATGTGAAGATATTGTCGAGCGAACTTGTCTTCTTCACGCTCATAAAAATACTTGAAGAGTCATCTTTCCGATGGTAGTTTACACCTTTTTGGTTCGGATTGACTAGTTACAAAAAAAGAGCACTCCAGCCAATCATGGCTGGAAGAGTTCTCTCTGGTATCATTTTATACTTTTTCAGGCCCCAGAGACTAAATTTTATGAAAAAGGACACTTTGGAGTCTTCTTCTATTTTCGTTCAGACTCTATAAACATGAACGATGCTGAGTTAACTTTCAATGGACTCGTTAAACTAAACACTGAGAGACTTTCTTTTGGGAGTGAACCCCTCCTTTCTCAAGTTTATGAAATATATGAGAATGGACTTATCCTCTGGATAAGCTACAATGAGTGTTTGTTACCCTCTTTGAACTTGTAAAAATGAAAAGAGGCACTCATCAATCATGATGGGGAAATTAAGGGAAGGGAACCATTTCATTTTGTAAATAAATGGTAGTTACTAGTCACCTTTGAACATGGCACTTTTCTACATTTCATTCAGTCAATTGGGTATTTATCTTGCTTCCAAATCGATCCACTTTCATGAGTCATGTCACTCCTTTGAGTCTTTCAAAGAATGCATTGTCTATCATTGCATTCTGTCTTGGTATCCTTCTGGTCTAAGTCAATGCTGCCAAGTATTCGGTTGTGTCACCCGGTGTTCAAAGGAAAATTAAAATATTACCTTTGCGGTCAAAACAACCTTTGTGTCAGTACCCTTTGAGTCAGTCCTATGGTTACATCATGCTCAAAATTCTAGAACTTTGTTCCAAGTTTCATGTCATCGATGTGGGATTCATCATGGCCCTCCTTTAACGAGACTGTTCCCGTCGACTTCAGATCATCATACAGGAATTAGTCTTAGAAAAAAAAATATTAGTACCTTGAGATCTATATGCATCAATGACAGATACTCTCTCTTTTGACATAGGTTCACATCATTGACCTTTGATCAAAATAGTCGATTGAGTGTTCGAAATCAAAACATCTATTCACACTCAAGATATTGTACTAGGGTGCCTTGGGATCAACGACATCAATGCTGATCTCCCTCGCACTTGTTAACGGTTCACATCATTGATTGATAATCAAGTGGTTTCTACCATGTTCGACATCAAGACATTGTAATCACATAGATAGAATCATACTTTGTGGAAGATGAGACGAAGACCCTGGGTATCTATTAAAGCGCTCATTTCTTTCCCTAGGTTGCGATGGAGTATATTGTATGAGTCTTAGCATGGATCCACATTTGTATGGTCATGGTTGTGCTCAAATCTGTGTCTATTTGACATAGACCTACATTGTATGTCTGGTAGTTATGTCCAAGTTTAAGTTTCTTTCACATGGATCTACGTTGTATTCTTGTAGCCATGTTTGGTCATCTCTCTCATGGATCTTCCATGTATTGGTTTGCAGCCATGATGAGGAGACAATTTTATGAATCAAAGGTATTGATGTATTGCAGAATCCTCATTGACGATGATCTTTGATCAAGCAATTTCTTTCCTCGAAGTGATAAATTTATCTTTCAAATCTATAGCCTATTGTATCCCTCTAGCCTCATGCTTTAGGGGGGGGATTCTGTTACACATAAATCTCATCACCATCATGTCTTAAAATCCCAAACATCAACAATTTCCCTCAATTCCCAAAAACTAAAGTTGGACATTGGCCCAAAACTCTGATTTCCATATTTTAGTCTAGCATCGCCTTTTCCCTTAATGCAAGAGGTGTTACCCTCTTCAATAACTCTCATTGTCTCTTGAAAATAAGCTGTGGCATCGCTTCCTGCTTTTAATCAAAGAGTGGTTCCACCCTGGTAATGCTCTATCAGTATGGAAGAGAATTGATGCTCGAGTCAAATGTAGAAATTCAGGCCAGCGGTAGATTAATTTTACCCACAACAATTATCAATTGATCATGCAAAATTGATAACAATGGAGACTGAATATGGAGCTGTAACACAAAATTATATTAACTGAGTGTACAATAGCCAACCCTGTAATATCATAGGCTAATA
>LPNX011206878.1:411206-428214 GCA_001517045.1 Pseudotsuga menziesii | reverse complement strand
AAGTTTGACCTCTATGGATAGGCAATTAGCAACTTGCACAAGGTGGGACACATGAACTAGGCAAATAAGACAAAAATAAATGAATTAATGTATAAGTGGGTAAAATATGGGTTGATTATTCTAACATCAAAAAGTCAAAAAGAGAATATTCACAAAGCTTCTTGAAGGAAGAATTCATGGCACCCTCATCCCCACTCTTATGGACCACCTGGAATCAATATCCCCCCTAGTAGGATCTCCCTTCCACCTCACCAACCATTTTATCAACCATCCCTATCCTCCAAAGGCCTATAAAACTTGGCTCATACCCCATGGTTGAGAGAGAGAAAATTTATGCTGCTACATTGAGATTCTGGCCAAATCTAGGGTGAGCATAAAAGGAGCAAGTTGGAGCTTTTGAGGACAAGGATTGGAATGTGAAGGAGCGTCACAACACTGTGGAGATGGTTGTAAGATTTATTCTTCATTTTGTTGGGCCCAAAAATGACCCCTTTTGACCACCCTTAATTACCTCTTTTTGTTCTATCCTACCCCATTGAGCATTCCAAATAAATGTTTTACCCCCACTCTATTCTTTAAACCACCAAGGTATGATTGGTCATTGTTTTATTTTATTAATACTTATAATTGTGATAATTAAGGCTTCATATCTCTCAATGTGATAACATATGATGGTTTATAAAATTATTTTGAGATATATGGACTACAGGAAGATCAGGCTGAACATGCTACGAAAAGGATGGGCATTCATCACTCCAGCTGATCACCATCCATCCTACCATTACACAAGGAATGCGGTTCCAGTGTGTTATCCCAGGCAAAGCTGTACAAAGATAGCTGTAATAGAATGTGTCAGACTTGGAGGTCAATAGTGCGCTACTTCTCGTGTATAGCTATGATTTGAATATATCATCACTCCTGGGGTGATTAACAGTTCCCCTATATTTCCAATTTTTCATCCTGCCACGTTTGTAATAGCTGTTGTCATTTAGGACGCCTGAAGATTAGAGATCTTCATGGCTGCCCCATAATAGGGATAGGATGTTATGATTTACATTGTATAAATATGGAGAACTGTTTTGAACCAGGGGTTGTTGAACATATAATCAATCCATTGTATTAGCTGTGAGGAGGAATTGTGTAATCGATATGTCTTTTAATACAAGGAGTTACTTCAGATCTGAAGGTTTTTACGTGTGTTCATCCAGCATCTCTGTGTGAAGGCTGGGCCCACCTTCCACAAGGATCGCTGAGTTAAATTAGGCATTTCAATTATTTTGTTGTGTGATGTTATGTTAATTTTATTCCTTCATAGGAAGCTGTAACAAGTTGTGGATTTACAGTGTGTTGTGATTGCATCTCTTGGATACCTGTAGTGGCATGGTGTGACAGTCGACTGAGTAGGTAATTTTTCCTGATGCAAATTGTGTGGTAACTATAACAGCTCTGTTCATCCTTAGATCTTTTAGTTGTTGTTTCCATGAATCTTTGCAACTTGTCTCTTATTTTTATGATTGCAGAACTTCATTCCTGTACTTTGAATTCATAGAACAGTTGAATTCAATTTCTGTATTTTGAATCTCTAGACTAATGTTCAATTTATGTCTTTGGATTTCTAGAATAATTAGATTAAGATAGTTGGGTTAATCATTAAGTGGTTTGAAACAGAATTTCCCTTTTTCTACAATTGTAATCTAGATGTGACTTTCATCTTTCCATTCTTAGATCGAGAACAACAGAAGGTAATTGTGATTGTATTCCTTAGAAGGTAACTAGATTAAGTAGATTCTTGGGATGAGCATAGCCGAATAGAGGATAGGATTGTTCAATTACAGTAATTTAGTGTTTAAGCATATATTGTGCATGTTATCCTTGAAATACAAGACTTCCCTGGGTTGAAAATAAATATTGTACACTCTGTATGTTAGTTGTAATTCACTTGCATATTGGATGCCCAACATTTTGGCGTTGTTGCCGGGAAGGATAAAAATTAAACACCATCATTAGTTGCATCCTGTAATTGTTTCTATTCAGTCTCTTTTATTTTTCGTTGTAATTATTTGGGTTGCATGAATACAAGAATGGTAAAGTGTGATCATCTTTCGACTCCCAAAACCCCACAAAATACTAACAGTGCAGGTGGTCGAGGTCGTGGTCGAGGTCCACAATTGGGCAGAAGGACATTCATTGACGATCTTGTTGAAAAAACTGATTCATCCACCAGGGCTCGCCATTAGGAAATGCCTATAAGAAGAAGCCATGTCGATCTTGGGGTGCCAACGTCAGGGTCCACAGTGGAGAACACACGAGCAGCCGCGACATCCTCAAATATCCCTGCAGAAGAGGACAAAGTTGGTACAACTGGACCTGCTGGTAGAAGCCCGATCTACCACATTTACAGGAAGGTTGCAACCAAAGAAGAGTGGACACAGTTCCACTAGAAGATTGTTGATCATTGGAAGAACGAAGAAAAGAACCAAGAGAGGAACGAAGAGAAGAATGAAGAAAATAACGAAGAGAGGAACAAAGAAAAGAACAAGGAGAGGAACGAAGAAAAGGACAAAGAAAGGAATGAAGAAGACAAAATAGAAGAAGGAATCAATAATAGACATGAATCTGACAAGGAAGAGGTAATGGGGGAAAACCATCATCATGAATATCATTCCCTACCTGAAGGAATGGTGGCTACACATCAATTCCCAATTCAATAGCTAGAAGGAACAACCCCTATGAAAAATAAATCACCATCGGTGTTGCCTCGCTTCCATGGAAAAGTGGCAGAGGATCCAAATGAATTTATTTTCGAGTTTGATATCCTTTGTTGCAGATACGAATACGTCATCAATGCACAAAATCTAAAGCTCTTCCCTGCCACTCTGAAGGACAATGCATTGCACTGGTTCATGAGCCTAGGAGGTGGAACTGTCACTAATTAGGACAAGATGAAACAGGTGTTCCTGGAGAAATATCAGGAATATTTCAACACCAAGGGAAAAAGAGAAGAATTGTTCAGAATGGTGCAGAAGGAAGACGAAAGTCTGGAATATTTTGTAGAGAGGCTCTTATACAATGTGTATAGAGCTGGACAAATGAACATGGGGTTAGATATGCTCAATATAATCCTACTTCGCGGGATTAGGGATGATTGCCTAGATATGTTAAACCTGTTAGGAAAGGGGGATATCTCCAAGGAGTCTTTCGAACAGATTGTGGAATTATGCAAAAGGTACTCCAGGGGATATTCCAGGAATAATAGGCGGGACAAACAGGATAAGCTAGAACGTGATGTCTTTGATAGAAATCAAAAGTCATCTAATGGAGGAGCCACCCATGCAGAGATAGGCAACCTCCTTGAAAATTTCAAAACAGAAATGATGAGCTCTATCTCCTCGGAAATCGGCGTCCTGAGGGAAAACAAAAAATAGGCATTAGAGGACCTCACACTAGGTGTGTTATGACCTCGATGTAGAAAGAACCACCCTCTGAAGGGTTGCCCACTTGACAAGGAAGAAGTGTGTCAGATGTGAGAGCTAAACCATGACACAAAAGAATGCCCCTCACTTCCCCAAGTGAAGGCTGTTTTGCAGAAATCAACTCCAGAGGTGGAATTGACCTACTTCATTGCACAAAAGAAACCTTGGCAGCCTCGAAACCAAGGTATGACCCTAGACTCGTTTCCATTTTTGAATAATATGAGTAATTGGAATAATATGAAAAATGTGAATACACAATTCCATTCATCTTATTCTCAATGGAACCCTTCTCAACCTTCAATGCAAAATTATAACTCATGGAATCCCTAGACATAACCAGCACACCAACCAACTTCTTGGTCTCCTGGATGGAGGAATTTCCATCCAGGGAACCAGTTTCCTCAACAACCTCCACATCAACAGCAACCATACCCTCCTCAATATTCTCAATTTCCTCAATATACTTAATACCCTCATCAGCAGTCGCAGCTACAGTTGCAAAACAATTCTGCCCCTAATATATCGTTAAGACCTCAGCTGCCTGATCAACCTAATCCTAACCCAAACAATAAAATATTCCATCAATTTGAGACTATCAACATGCCTTCCTACTCCCTTTCTCCTGTGCCTTGCAACGATATTCCCTTGCGGCCAGGGAAAATAGTAGAGCCTGTAATCATAGAAGATGTTCCACCCTTTGTACATGAAGAAGGGATGAATCCATATCATCTATCCGGTACGACCCCCATCATTGAAGATGCTGAACATCCCACTAATGGGACAGCTGAAACATAGAATGATAAATCTAGTGATACACATCCTACCCAGATGATTAGGCAACCACCATATCCCGAGAGATTAATTCTACCAAGGGTAGGGGGGACAGCCCCAGTTTAACCTCTTAGGAGAGTTAAAGAATCTTTATGTTAAAATCCCCCTCCTTCAAGCTCTTCAAGACATACCTATCTATGCTATAACTGTTCGGGACCTGTGCACAAAGAAACCAGGGAGGAAACCTAGGGACCCTCCCATTGTCCACGTCATAGGAAAATTATCTGCATTAATAACAGGAAAAACCCTATTGGCCAAATATGACGATCCTGGGAATCCCACTGTCACTATGCAGATTGGGCATACACAGATACCCAACGTACTGGTAGATTTAGGAGCAACGATTAATGTCATGACAATCGAAACTGTACAAAAACTTTGGCTCACTAATCTTAGGCCAACCCCCACTCTTTTAGAACTGGTGGATAGATCCACCATTAAACCTGAAGGAATTCTGGATGATCTCATCATCTCAGTTGACTCTTGGGAGTATCCTACTGACTTCTTGGTTTTACAACCTAAGTCACAGCTAGGAGGACACCCATTGATCCTGGGAAGGCCTTGGTTAGCCACAGTCGATGCTTGCATCAGCTGTCAATCTGGATCTATGACCATATCAGATGGCACCGAGACTAAGAACCTCATTCTCTATCCTCCAGCTTGGCCAAGTTTAGAAGCTGAAACTTCTTTATGGATGGAGCCAGAGGAAGAAGAGGGCGTTCAACAATTATTAACTATAGGGAAATCCTCAACTTTTAAAGATGAAATTGAAGATGATGCCATTAATAACTTCATCAGTGAACCCACCTCAGTTAATAAAGAAGTTTATCAAATCCTGAACATTACTCTGGGTAAGGAAGAACAAAAAAATCTCATAGAAGAGGCACTAGTCGGTGACACACACATAATGTCAGTATTGAAAAACTCAAAAAGTATTGCCATTGAGGTAGAGTCTGGAAAAACTCTGAATATTAACCCCAACCTCTCCTTAGATGAACAGAAGCACCTGATCAGTCTCTTGAAAGAACAAAAGGGGGAATTTTCCTAGGAGTATACAGACATGAGGGGTATTCCCTCTAACCTGTGCACCCATCATATTTATATTAAAAGCGACTCTCGGCCTGTGTTCCAGCCTTAACGAGAATGAACCCCAATATTAGGGACATAGTGAAGGAATAAATTCAGAAACTCTTGGAAGCAGGATTCATATATCCTATTTTAGACAGCGAGTGGGTCTCCCCGCTCGTAATTGTACCTAAGAAAAATGGTAAATGGAGAGTCTATGTTGACTATAGGGAGCTGAAAAAATCCACACAAAAATACCACTTTCCCTTGCCCTTTATCGATCAAGTACTTGACACCCTATCAGGGAAGAATTTATTCTCCTTCCTGGATGGGTTTAAGTGGGTACAATCAGATTCAGATTGCTCCTGAAGACCAAGATAAAACTACCTTCACCTGTCCCTAGGGAACATTTGCTTACAGAGTGCTCCCCTTTGGTTTATGTAATGGACCAGCAACATTTCAAAGAGCTGTAATCGGCATATTTTCTGAATAGGTAATGACAATATGGAAATTTTTATGGATGATTTCACTCCTTATGGCAAGGATTTTGAAGAAGCACTAGAAAATTTGAAACACGTTTTGACTCAATGTGAACAGACCCAGCTCTCTTTAAGCACTGAAAAGTGCCATATGATGATGAGTGATGGAGTAGTATTGGGGCACTTTATCTCTATTGATGGCATTCAGGTGGATCCCTCAAAAATCAAGGTAATAAAAAATATACCTACTCCTGCAACTCAAAAAGAGGTGCAAAGTTTCCTAGGACATGTTGGATACTACCGAAGATTTATAGAGAATTTTTCCAAACTTGCTTCTCCTTTGTTTTCACTGCTAATGAAGGATGTGTAGTTTGTTTGGAATGAATCATGCCAGACAACGTTTGTTGAGCTTAAGGAGAAGTTGTCCACAACTCCTATCTTAAGAGGGCCCAATTGGACCCTACCCTTCTACATTTCTTCAGATGCTTCTGATATTGCTATTGGAGAAGTTTTAGGACAGCAGGATGGTCAAGTACCTTATGCAATTTATTATATTAGCAAAAACTTAGCCCCTGCTAAACTTAATTATACTGTCACCAAGAAGGAGTTCTTAGCTATTGTCTACTCCATTAACAAATTTCGACACTACATTAATGGATATCTTACATTTTTGCACACTGACCACTCTGCCATTAAATATCTAATGAACAAACCCGTCACTAATGCCAGAGTGACTAGATGGCTCTTATTATTACAGGAATTTGATATTACCATCATAGATAAACCTGGAAAAGAAAATGTTTTCACTGATTTTTTATCTCGTTTCACTAATAATGATGATAATTTTCCTGTTGAGGACTCTTTTCCAGATGAACATTTATTCACAGTTTCAGCTCATTCCCCTTGGTATGTAGATGTCGCTAATTAATTGGTTGCAGGAAAGCTTTCGGCACATATGTCTAAAAGTGAAAAGAGAAAAATCATAGCAAAGTGCCAGGTATTGTTGGGTAAACGGTCACATCTTTTACACAGGTCCTAATCTTGAAATCAGAAGATGTGTAAGGGAAGATGAAATCTTTCATATACTGAAGGCCTGCCATGATGAACCTTGTGGGGGACATTTTGCAGACAGAAGGACAGGACACAAAGCACTACGAATGGGCTACTATTGGCCAACTCTTTTCAGGGATGCAAAATGATATGTTCAGTCTTGTGATAGCTACCAAAGGATGGGTCAGCCCAATAGATTAGATCAAATGCCTCTGCAACCACAATCAGTAATTGAACCTTTTGATATATGGGCTCTAGATTTCATTGGCCCTATCAGCCCTCATTCCAAACAAAAAGCATACATATTGTTCTGTACCGATTATATGACCAAATGGGTAGAAGCTATAGCTCTGGAAAAAGCTAATGACCAGGCTGTGATTGAATTTCTATACAGTGAAATCTTTACCTGTTTTTGGGTACCTAAGGAAGTAGTTACTAATGGGGGATCGCAATTCATGTCGAATCAATTTGAAGCTCTACTACAGAAGTATCATGTTCAACATATGGTAGTTTCACCTTACCATCCCCAATCCAATGGCTAGGTGAAAAGCACTAATAAAGTTATTGAAGCTATCCTTACCAAGACAGTCAAGAGCCATCATAGAGATTGGGCTGACAGGATTCTGGAAGCACTATGGGAATATTGCACCACCTGGTGTAACACCACATGTTTCTCTCCTTATGACTTAGTGTATGGAAAAAGTGCCATATTACCAATTGAATTTGAAATCAAGACCCTGAAGACAGCCATAGAAGTAAACCTGGATGTAACTGAAGCCCATAAAAGAAGATTGAACCAACTGAATGAAATGGATGAGAATCGGTTAGCTGCAGTGGACCAAACAATGTTAATTCAACAACAGAGATCCATTTGGCATGACTAATTCATCAAAAAGAAGGTCTTCTATGAGGGAGACTAGGCACTATTATACGATTCCAGATTCAAAAGAGATTTCAAGGGCAAATTACGCACAAGATGGCTAGGCCCATACCTAATAGACAGGGTATTTGATAACTCCATAGTCCGCCTAGCAACTATCGATGAAAAATGTGCACTATTATTTGCCAATGGTCATAGGTTGCGACTGTACCGTAAACCAATTTCAAAGGATGCATTTATCTCACAAATTGCCATTGATCCAAATTACCAGCTAGCACAAGGGCAGGAATTTCTCTCTACCTCTATCAATCCTTAATTGATCATTGTAAATCGTGTATGAATCATTGTACATAAATAATTGTTGTTTTTTTCGTTATGTTATCTTTTCTTTTGCACTTGATCTGCTTTTCTATTTTTCCAAAATTTGTGGGGAAGCGCCCAAGGATGGTGATCAGATCGGGCTTGTTGACCAAAAGTCATTTTTCTGTGCCTTCCTGCACCAAATTTTTTTTTCCCCTTAAATAAATTTGTCACAGCTGTGACACCCATTTTGTGGCAGCTGCAACACCTTTTTTTAGCAGCTATGCCACCTTTTTCCACCATTTGTAACACCCATTTTCTGGAAGCTGCAACACCCTTTTTTCGGCAGTTGTAACACCCATTTTCTGGTAGCTGTAACATCCATTTTTTGGCAACTGCAACACCTTTTTCAGAAACTGCGACACCTTTTTCTAGCAACTGCAACATCGTTTTCGGTAGCTGCCGCACCATGAAACTCCGCCTTCTTCTGTTTCCACATGTTGTGACCCCATTTTACTTTTTACCATAAAAACCTGTTTCGCGCAGCTGTAGTACAGTCACTTTCTGTCCGCTTGACATTTTCTTCCCTCGTTTCTGGCAACTGCGATATCTTTTCCTACAGCTGCGACATCTTTTCTGGCAGCTGCGAAATCTTTTCCGGCAGCTGCAACTCCGCTATATTTAGCTGATTTTTCTATCATTGAAGGCCGTGCCTCTGCTTTGATTTCTTTATGACCTGCGGCTATGAATCCTGTGTTATTAGCAGATCTTTTTGCATGATAGAAACTCCTCTAGATATGGCTTTGATTCCTGATGACGACAATTTGACCCATAATGTAATATTTATCATATTTCTGACCATTTTGACACGATGGTTTTTGCTTCACCAATGGAAAGAGTTATTACAATACCTTTGTAATAATGATTACATTTAATGACTGCATAGTGCACAAGTTCAGCTTCCGCAATGTCTACAACCACATGTTCTATTATTCTCCAAAGGACATCCAGCACGCATTTCTGAAGGTATGGCTTTGATTAACCACTTGATTAAGTATCAATATGATTTGACAATATCATTCGTACCTCCCTTTTTATTCCCATTATTGCATTGATTAAATCTCTACCCGTGTGATGTAAAGACTAATTATGCTACCTAATAACCACCACCTTTCCCAATTCGAAATAAAATTTCAAATAATCTAGTGCGTTGAAACTTTCCAAATTTTCCTAACTCTCCTCTCAGCTGTCCATGCATACTCTGTGATGTAACCTCCATCGTCGGAGTCTATAATCTGTTGAACTGCAACATAATTCTAAAGTCAGAAACATAGGGATTTCAACTTGTTATGAACCTTAAAACACACAAGAACTCAAAAGAAACGCTGCAGTCTTCCCTATCTTTCAAGCTGCCGGTTGGACGGAATTTTTCGAACGTCTGAATGGATTTCACTGTGAAGCAACCTTACAGTTTTCTCTGAACCTCACAGAAACTCACTCAGAGGTTTGGGGATTGCACATTGAATTTTCTAAAGCCATCATGGCTGAGGTCACTGGTATTCCTCAAATGGGAAGGGCTTGGTTTGGACGTCGAGTCCCCACTACTGCAGTAGTATAGGACTTTCTAATAGAGGGGGAGCAGGTTCAAACGACAAAAAGGGGGATAGTATTATAGTCATTGCGACAACCATGGAATCACGTCGTTGTTTTCCTCAAGAAATATATCACCTGTGAAGGTAGGTACCAAACAATCAATCATTCTAAATTCCCTTTACTATCTCATCTCCATCACAGGGTTATATTAAATATTCCATATTATTTGGTCAATGATTTACATCATATGGCAGGGTTTGTTCGAGTTTCCAAACATCCACTCTCCTCACTGACCCATCATGGCCTCATTGAATTAATAATCTTAAGGACCCTTGCTCAACACAATATAACCTGGGAGCAATTTACAGCTCAAGTTCAGGAACCCACTCCTTTTCCCAGTATTCCAATAGAAGAAGAGTAGGTCCATCCACAGTTGGGGGGAAATGAAGCACAACAGGAGGCTCGGAGCCCCTCCAATATAGTTGGGGGGGGGCAGATGAGATTGGATCAGAGGATCAACCAGGGGTACAAGCAGAACAATTGAGAAAAGATGTATATAAAAACCCTGTGGAAGAAATAAATAATAGGGTAGCTCTGACAGCATAGGGTGAAAATGGAGCAGCATTAGATACTGCGACGATTGAACCCGAAGATGAGAAAGCCATGGAAATAGAAGAAAATACTGAGTTTGTGACCATTGAATCCTCACCTGACTGGGGAGGAACTTTGATTGAGGAAGAACATCCTGAGGAACAAGAAAATGCTGAAACTGGGAACATTCCTTCTACCTCAGCTGTGAATCCAAAATCTCCAGCACCATAAAGAAAAAGGAAGAGATCAAAGGATGAAATTAAGGCATCTCCACCAATAAGAAGGAAAAGAACCAGTCCGGTCGTAGAAGCAGAAGCAGCAAGGGAAAGATGGGAAATCTTAGAAGCACAAATTGAGTTCCCCATTCTTGAACCCAAACCAATTGATGCCCCACAGGGGCTGGTCGAAGAAGAACCCCAAATTGAAGGACTTCTGTTCTAAAATAGGCTATTAAAAGAGGAAGTCCAAACACTCAGAAAATAACTAGAAAATTGGAAAGAAACGTGTAGAAAACAGGGTGAAAGGAAGCTGCACACATTGGTGGAGGTTGTAGATCAATTGGAGGGATCAAATCCTAAAAAGCCTAGAAATGAGGAAGAAAGAGTGGCCTGTCCCACCTGTGGAGAAATATTTAAAGAATCAGGCCACAAGATTGTAATTCATGCCTTTACAACATAGCAGTATACACCTACAATGGATTAAGGACAGGGACAACCCGAGTTGAGAGAATATGGGACTCCCAAAGTAAAACTTTAGGAGGAGGAATTTTTAGAGAAAGAAGATGTTGTCACACAAGAACCAGCATCTTTAAATATTCTTGCTGAAATTGCCACTAACTCTGGGACAGACGAACCAAGGGATGAAGTTATTCTCAATTTTATGGATGAAGATTGCACTATGATCCCGGAATCCTCCCATGAAATAGAAGTAGAACCACAACAGCAAGACAATGATGGGGTTGAATAGAGTGTTATCACACAAGAACCAGCATCCTTGAATGTTCTTGTCCAAGTGGTTGTCCAAATGGGAGGAGAACCAGGAATTGAGGGCACTCTGGAGTTTAATAAATAATTTTGTACTACGACTCCAGCATTGTCCCATGACAGAGAAATCATAGAAGAGGAGCCACAACAGCAGGGAGATGAAGAAGTGAGTCAGGATGTTGTCACATAAGAACCAACATCCTTGAAGGTTGCAGTAGGGGCTCTTGAAATGCAACAAGAAAATAACCCTGAAGTGGATGTCATTCTTGATATGGATTGGATTGAATATGAACAAGTTCAAACACAACCCTCAGGTGATACCAAAATCCTTGAGGAGCAGCTTCATACTAAATAAAACATCCAATCTCAGCAGCAGGAGGAAAAAGAAGAACATGGCTCTGTCACACAAGAACCAGTAGCCTCACAACCTCTGGCTAGGATAGCAGCTGATAATCAGGTAGAAAATGGAATTAAAATTTAGGAGGAAGTTGCTCCACAAGAACCAACATCCTCACAGTCAGCTGCCAAAATTGTGACAAGAGAACCCCAGAGAGAAGATGTTGTTACAAAAGAACTAGCGTCTCCAATATTGGTGGACGTTGTTGCTGAAGAGAGTCCAGAAAAGGTTGCCGTCACACAAGAACCAGCACCCTCAGAAATAGCTTCAGATGTGTAGGATGTCCATGGTGGCACATCAGGTGACAAGGTGTGGATTGATCCCCTTCAAAACTTCATTGACCTAGATTCTGACCAGGAGGAGCATCATGAAGAAGAAACCCTAAACCCTACAGCAGAAATCTCAATTCTAAGAATGGAGGTAATAAAATGGAAGAGGCAGGTGGAGGAATACCAAGAAGGGATAATTTCCCTTACTGAGCATAAAAATATTATCAGGAGACTAGAGGAGAAATGGGCAGAAGAACATATGACCCAAAGACTTTGAGAAGAAGAGCTACAGAGCAATTTAAGGGAGCTGAAAAAGTTTCAGTCTATGCAAAAGGAAAAAGAGCAGATGTATGCTCTTTCTCAAGAACTCCTGGGCACTAGGGTACCTTCTTCTTCTCACCTTGTCTTTCTGTTTGAACAATTTGTTTGTTTTAAGTTGAGAGCTGTGAAAGAAGGGAGGTCATTTGAGATAACAACCTCAGCAAACATTTTGGAAATGTTTTTAAGAAGCAAATTTGAAGATCAAAATTTGTTGTGTGAATTATATTTGCATGAGATGGCTTGCCCTCTGGACCGCTATTCAAATCTTGTCCCTTTTTCGGGAGATGTTCAGTTGAGGGCCTTTGCTTCTTTTGTGAGCAATCATGCTCAGTGGGAAAGGTATTTTCAAACATTTTCTCACAATGAAGCTCACTCTAATCTGTGGGTTCGAAGTGAGCCTCAAAATCCGGGTATTTTTCTTGCTCAACACAAAATTTTGCTCTCATGCCCCATCCAAACTCGACACATGATGGAACTACAGGAGGAAGTTATTTCTACCTGTACCAACCATATTTATATACACCAACAAGCAGTGTTGGAAGTAAGTAAGCATAGATGGCAGGTTGCCTCTCCTACACTCAGGAGCAGAGACCCTTATTATTTTAGAAATTTTGAACATGCATTTTCCAGGGTTGAGGGTTATGTTGGATGTATCAGGGAATGTGGGGCTAATTGGTGGGGCCTGAAATTTAAATTTCCCCTCATCTGGTGGCCAGCAAAACCATACAGGATGGATTTCTCACTAACCAAGGCAGAGGAGCAGCGATGCTGGAGATATTGGATTTCCCACAGAGGGTTCATAGAAAAATAAGGGACATCTGAGTTCCCCTACAACTTATCCTCTCTCCATGAGCAGAGCACAGTGAAAGATTCAGATTCGGAATAATGGAGGTTGTTGCATGAGGACATGCAATAGGATAGTTGGGGGGGAGATGTTGTGCCCAGAAATGGCCCCTTTTGACCACCCTTAATTACCTCTTTTTGTTCTATCCTACCCCATTGAGCATGCCAAATAAATGTTTTACCCCCACTCTATTATTCAAACCACCAAGGTATGATTGGTCATTGTTTTATTTTATTAATACTTATGATTGTGATAATTAAGGCTTCTTATCTCTCAATGCACTAACATATGATGGTTTATAAAGGTATTTTGAGATATATGGACTGCAGGAACATCGGGTTGAACATGCTACAAAAAGGATGGGCATTCATCGCTCAAGCTGATCACCATCCATCCTACCACTACCCAAGGAATGTGGTTCCAGTGTGTTATCCTAGGTAAAGCTGTACAAAGATAGTTGTAACAAAATGCGTTAGACTTGGAGGTCAACAGTGCACTGCTGCTCATGTATAGCTATGATCTGAAGATACCATCACTCCTGGGGTGATATATTTCCTATTTTTCATCCTTCCATGTTTGTAACAGCTGTTGTCATTTGGGGCACCTAAAGATCAGAGATCTTCATGGCTTCCCCATAATAGGGATAGGATGTTATGATTTACATTGTATAAATATGGAGAACTGTTTTGAACCAGGGGTTGTTGAACATATAATCAATCCATTGTATTAGCTGTGAGGAGGAATTGTGTAATCGATATGTCTTTTAATACAAGGAGTTACTTCAGATCTAAAGGTTTTTACGTATGTTCATCCAACATCTCTGTGTGAAGGATGGGCCCGCCTTCCACAGGGATCGCTGAGTTAAATTAGGCATTTCAATTATTTTGTTGTGTGATGTTATGTTAATTTTATTCCTTCGTAGGAAGCTGTAACAAGTTGTGGATTTACAGTGTGTTATGATTGCATCTCTTGGATACCTGTAGTGGCATGGTGTGACAGTCGACTGAGTAGGTAATTTTTCCTGACGCAAATTGTGTGGTAACTGTAACAACTCTGTTCATCCTTATATCTTTTAGTTGTTGTTTCCATGAATCTTTACAGCTTGTCTCTTATTTTTATGATTGTAGAACTTCATTCCTGTACTTCGCATTCATAGAACAGTTGAATTCAATTTATGTATTTTGAATCTCTAGACTAATGTTCAATTTATGTCTTTGGATTTCTAGAATAATCAGATTAAGATAGTTGGGTTAATCATTAAGTGGTTTGAAAAAGAATTTCCCTTTTTCTACAATTGTATTCTAGATGTGACTTTCATCTTTCTATTCTTAGATCGAGAACAACAGAAGGTAATTGTGATTGCATTCCTTACAAGGTAACTTCATTAAGTAGATTCTTGGGATGAGCATAGCCGAATAGAGGATAGGATTGTTCAATTATAGTAATTTAGTGTTTAAGCATATATTGTGCATGTTATCCTTGAAATACAAGACTTCCTTGGGTTGAAAATAAATATTGTACACTCTGTATGTTAGTTGTAATTCACTTGCATATTGGGTGCCCAACATTTTGGCACCGTTGCCGGGGAGGATAAAAATTAAACACCATCAATAGTTGCATCCTATAATTGTTTCTATTCAGTCTCTTTTATTTTTCATTGTAATGATTTGGGTTGCATGAATACAAGAATGGTAAAGTGTGATCATCTTTCGACTCCCAAAACCCCACAAAGTACTAATAGTGCAGGTGGTCGAGGTCATGGTCGAGGTCCACAATTGGGCAGAAGGACATTCATTGATGATTTTGTTGAAAAAAATTATTCATCCACCAGGGCTTGCCATCAGGAAATGCCTATAAGAAGAAGCCCTGCCGATCTTGGGGCGCCAGCATCAGAGTCCATAGTGGAGAACACACGAGCAGCCACGACATCCTCAAATATCCCTGCAGAAGAGGACAAAGTTGGTACAACCGGACCTGCTGGTAGAAGCTCGATCTACCACATTTACGGGAAGGTTGTAACTGAAGAAGAGTGGACACAATTCCACTATAATATTGTTGATTAGTGGAAGAATGAAGAAAAGAACGAAGAGAAGAACGAAGAGAAGAACGAAGAAAATAACGAAGAGAGGAACAAAGAAAAGAACGAGGAGAGGAACGAAGAAAAGGACGAAGAAAGGAACGAAGAAGAGAAAATAGAAGAAGGAATGAGTAATAGACATGAATCTGACAAGGAAGAGGCAATGGGGGAAAACCATCATCATGAAGATCATTCCCTGCCTGAAGTAATGGTGGCTACACTTCAATTCCCAATTCAACAGCCAGAAGGAACAGCCCCTATGAAAAATATATCATCATCGGTGTTGCCTCGCTTCCATGGAAAAGTGGCGGAGGATCCAAATGAATTTATTTTTGAGTTTGATATCCTCTGTTGTAGCTACGACTACGTCATCGATGCACAAAAGATGAAGCTCTTCCCTGCCACTCTGAAGGACAATGCATTACGTTGGTTCATGAGCCTAGGAGGTGGAACTGTCAATAATTAGGACAAGATGAAATAGGTGTTCCTGGAGAAATATTAAAAATGTTGCAACACCAAGGACAAAAGAGAAGAATTGTTCAGAATGGTGCAAAAGGAAGACGAAAGTCTGGAATATTTTGTACATAGGCTCTTATACAATGTGTAAAGAGCTGGACAAATGAACATGGGGTTATATGTGCTCAAGATAATCCTACTTCGCGGGATTAGGGATGATTTCCTAGATATGTTAAACCTGTTAGGAAAGGGGGATATCTCCAAGGAGTCTTTCGAAAATATTGTGGAATTATGCAAAAGGTACTTCAGGGGATCTTCCATGAATAACAGGCGGGACAAATAGGATAAGGTAGAACATGATGTCTTCGACAAAACTTAGAAGTCATCTAATGGAGGAGCCACCCGTGCATATATAGGAAACCTCCTTGAAAATTTTAAAACAGAAATGATGAGCTCTATCTCCTCGAAAATCGATGTCCTGAGGGAAAACCAAAAACAGGCAGTAGAGGACCTCACACTAGGTGTGTTCTGCCCTTGATGTAGAAAGAAACACCTCTGAAGGAGTGCCCACTTGATAAGGAAGAAGTGTGTCAGATGTGAGAGCTAAACCATGACACAAAAGAATGCCCCTCACTTCCCCAAGTGAAGGTTGTTCTGTAGGAATCAACTCCAGAGGTGGAATTGGCCTACTTCATTGCACAAAAGAAACCTTGGCAGCCTCAAAACCAAGGTATGACCCTAGAATCATTTTCATTTTTGAATAATATGAGTAATTGGAATAATATGAAAAATGTGAATACACAATTCCCTTCATCTTATTCTTAGTGGAACCCTTCTCAACCTTCAATGCAAAATTATAACTCATGGAATCCCTGGACATGGCCACCATACCAACCAACTTCTTGGTCTCCTAGATGGAGGAATTTCCATCCAGGGAACCATTTTCCTCAACAACCTCCACATCAACAGCAACCATACCCTCCTCAATATCCTTAATTTCATCAATATCCTCAATACCCTCATCAGCAGTCACAGCTGTAGTTGTAGAACAATTATGCCCCTAATATATCGTTACGACCTCAGCTGCCTTCTCAACCTAATCCTAACCCAAACAATAAAACAGTCCATCAATTTGAGACTATCAACATGCCTGCCTACTCCCTTTCTCCTGTGCCTTAAAACGATATTCACTTACGGCCAGGGAAAATAGTAGAGCCTGTAATCATAGAAGATGTTCCACCCTCTGTACATGAAGAAGGGATGAATCCATAGCATTTATCCAGTATGACCCCCATCATTGAAGATGCTGAACATCCCACTAATGGGACAACTGAAACATAGAATGATAAATCTAGCGATACACAGCCTACCCAGATGATTAAGAAACCACCGTATCTTG
>LPNX011206878.1:399419-411167 GCA_001517045.1 Pseudotsuga menziesii | reverse complement strand
TAACCTCTTAGGAGAGTTAAAGAATCTTTATGTTAAAATCCCCCTCCTTCAAGCTCTTCAAGATGTACCTATCTATGCTAGAACTGTTCGGGACCTGTGCACAAAGAAATCAGGGAGGAAACCTAGAGACCCTCCGATTGTCCACGTCATAGGAAAATTATCTGCATTAATAACAGGAAAAACCCTATTGGCCAAATATGACGATCCTCAGAATCCCACTATCACTATGCAGATTGGGCATACACAGATACCCAACGTACTGGTAGATTTAGGAGCAACGATTAATGTCATGACAATTGAAACTGTACGAAAACTTGGGCTCACTAATCTTAGGCCAAACCCCACTCTTTTAGAACTGGTAGATAGATCCACCATTAAACCTGAAGGAATTCTAGATGATCTCGTCATCTCAGTTGACTCTTGGGAGTATCCTGCTGGCTTCTTGGTTTTACAACCTAAGTCACAGCTAGGAGGACACCCATTGATCCTGGGAAGTCCTTGGTTAGCCACAGTCGATGTTTGCATCAGTTGTCAATCTGGATCTATGACCATATCAGATGGCATCAAGACTAAGAACCTCATTCTCTATCCTCCAGCTCGGCCAAGTTTAGAAGCTGAAACTTCTTTATGGATGGAGCCAGAGGAAGAAGAGGGCATTCAACAATTATTAACTATAGGGAAATCCTCAACTTTTAAAGATGAAACTGAAGATGATGCCATTAATAACTTCATCAGTGAACCCACCTCAGTTAATAAAGAAGTTTATCAAATCCTGAACATTACTCTGGGTAAGGAAGAACAAGAAAATATCACAGAAGAGGCACTAGTCGGTGACACACACATAATGCTAGTATTGAAAAACTCGAAAAGTATTCCCATTGAGGTAGAGTCTGGAAAAACTCTGAATATTAACCTCGGCCTCTCCTTAGATGAACAGAGGTGCCTGATCATTCTCTTGAAAGAACACAAGGGGGCATTTTCCTGGGAGTATATAGACATGAGGGGTATTCCTTCTTACCTATGCACCCATCATATTTATATTAAAAGTGACTCTCAGCATGTGTGCCAGCCTTAACGATGAATGAATCCCAATCTTAGGGACATAGTGAAGGAATAAATTCAGAAACTCTTGGAAGCAGGATTCATATATCCTATTTTAGATAGCGAGTGGGTCTCCCTGCTCGTAATTGTACCCAAGAAAAATGGTAAATGGAGAGTCTGTGTCGACTAAAGGGAGCTGAAAAAAGCCACACAAAAATACCACTTTCCCTTCCCCTTTATCGATCAAGTACTCGACACCCTATCAGGGAAGAAGTTCTTCTCCTTCCTGGATGGGTTTAGCAGGTACAATCAGATTCAGATTGCTTTTGAAGACCAAGATAAAACTACCTTCACCTATCCTTGGGGAACGTTTGCTTACAGAGTGCTCCCCTTTGGTTTATGTAATGCACCAACAACATTTCAAAGAGATGTAATCGGCATATTTTCTGAATTATTTAATGACAGTATGGAAATTTTTATGGATGATTTCACTCCTTATGGCAAGGATTTTGAAGAAGCACTGGAAAATTTGAAAAAAATTTAACTCACTGTGAACAGACCCAACTCTCTTTAAGCACTAAAAAAGTGCCATATGATGACGAGTGAAGGAGTAGTATTGGGGCACTTTATCTCTATTGATGGCATTCAGGTGGATCCCTCAAAAATCAAGGTAATAAAAAATATACCTACTCCTGCAACTCAAAAAGTGTTAGTTTTTCAACATTAAGCTAGCATTATGTTAGGATCTTTACTGAGAGAATAACAAGTACAACAATATAACATAAGCACATCACAAGATACAAGAGACACAAATAGTTTTCCTCGGGAAAACCATAAAGGAGAAAACCCCGCAACTTCCTCAGAGATAGAATCAGCACCAAAACAGTAAAAGCCCCAAAGCAGTAGTCTTCTTCTTCTGTCTAGTCCCAGTGTATTTCCTTCCTCACTAATGCGCCACACTTGAGTGAGTGAATGATGTGTGTGATAAATAGAGAGACTCACTCTCTATTTATATTCTTTTGTTCACTTGAAGTGCACTCAATCATGTCGGCCTAACTTAACAATTACTTACTAGAGTCGACATCTCTAGGAGTGTCTAATAACCCTAGTGCCCCAAAACTATGGGGACTTTAACAATGACTTGACATGACTTATTTACATTATTGATCCTCTCGATCGGAACATTGGGGTATGAAAATATGACTCAAATACATAATAGATACATCCTAGAATAAACATTGGGTTACAATACATAAGATACATAGATGAATACATTCTGAAGTTACAAATACATTAACACTCCCTCTTAACTAGGAAGGTATTCTTTTGACACAATTTTCAGCACAGGTCTTCTTCTCTATATCAGCTGGATCATCTCGTCTTCAAGTCATCTTCGTCTTCAAGTCATCTTCATCATCGGATCTGAATCATCTCTCGATCTAGATCATCATGTGACATCATTACTGGATCTGGATCATCTCTTGATCTGGATCAACATCACTAGACTAGATCTGGATCATCACTACTGGATCATCATCACTTGATCTAGATCATCAATGGCTGTCATTACTGGATCTGGATCATCACTCGATCTAGATCATCATTGGTGCTATCTCATGATTCTTCTCATCACAGGAAGTTCTACAGAGCCAGCCCTTTTTCATGCTGGTTGTAGGCCTACCCATCATGTAGGTCTTCACCCAGCACTTACATCTGACCTACTCATCAGAAAGGCACGCCCAACACTCACATCTGATCATGTAGGAACCAATCCTATAATCGTATCAGAAAGGCCCAGCACTCACATTCACCAGCATGATAGGACACACCTACTATCATCTGTGAAATGGGTCAGCACTTACAACCACTAGCATGATAGGACACACCTACTATCATCTGTGGAAAGGAACAGCACTCACATCCACTAGAATGGTAGGACACACCTACTACCATTTGTGGAAAGGCTCAGCACTTACAATCACCAGCATGGTAGGACACACCTACTACCATCTGTGAAAAGGCACTGCACTTACAGTCACCAGCATGATAGGACACACCTACTATCATCTGTGAAAAGGCACAGCACTTATAGTCACTAGCATGATAGGACACACCTACTATCATCTCTGAAAAGGCTCAGCACTTACATCCATCCAGGAGGGAACACATCCTGCTCACAATGATGGAAGGGCATGCACTCATATCTGATCAACAAGGAACACATCCCATCAATCATATCAGAATGGCCCCTAGTCCTCCTCGACTGAGCTAACTGGTAACTAACCAGGAACCTCCATTCTCCTAGAGAATGGCAGTTTCCCTTACATCCGACCTGCTCGTCGAAATGGCCAACACTCACATCTGACATGGAAGGAAATTAATCCTTTATCCATGGCAGAATGGTTCATCCCTTACATCTGATCAAGTGGGAACACATCCCTCTATCACATCGGCATGGCTACTCAATTTTTACACTGAGTGTTCCTGGTAACTGACCAGGTGCCTCCATTCTCCTAGAGAATGGCAGTTTCCCTTACATCTATCCTACTCGATAGAATGGCCAACACTCATATCTGACATGGAAGGGAGCAACCCTACCACCATGATAGAATGGCTCAGCCCTTACATCTGACCATGGAAGGAACCAATCCTCTCACCATGTCAGAATGGTTATGGGTTTCATCACTTTCTCTTGGATGGAACCTCGATCTGGAGAACACTAAGATTCTCCCTAAAGTACTCGAACTTCAGCCTAGCCAATGGCTTCGTCAATACATTAGTTATATGTTCCTCTGTTGCAACATACTGGAGCTTCACTGCTCCTCTCTGCACGATATCCCTGATATAGTGGTACTTGATCTCGATATGCTTCGACTTGTCATGGAACATTGGATTCTCTAACAACTTCACACAACTCTAGTTGTCACAATGTATACAAGTAGCATCCAACTGGAGATCAAATATATCAGACAGTAGCTTCCGCAGCCATACTGCCTCACAACTAGCTGAACAAGCTGCGACATACTCTGCTTCAGCTGTACTTAGTGCCACACAGGATTGCTTCCTGCTAAACCAAGAGATCACACCTGATCCCATACTGAAGCAACATCCTAAAGTACTTTTCTTGTCGATGGCACTGTCTGCCCAATCTGAATTAACATAACCCTCTAGGTTAATCTTTTGATTCGCATCGTACTTGAGCCCATAATCAATTGTACCCTTTAGGTACCTCAGGATATGCTTTGCAGTAGTCAAGTGAACACTTCTCGGATCTTTCAAGTACTGGCTCAAGGTGTTCATAGCAAAGCAAATATATGGTCTCGTGTTCTTCAAGTACATCAACGACCCAATCATCTGACGATACATCATAGCATCAACCAACTTTGATGAAGCATCACTCAATAGCTTCAGGATCGATGCCATAGGTGTGGCCATGGCCTTGCAGTCCATCATCTCGAACTTCTTTAGGATCTCTACTGCATACTTCCCTTGTCCAAGGAAGATTCCATCTGTACTCAGCCACACCTCCATACCTAGAAAGTAATGCATCATCCCCAAGTCCTTCATTTCAAACTCAGCAGCAGTAAGCTTTCTCTTCGTATCAGCAATCAACCCATCTGTACCTGTCACAAATAGATCATCTACATACAGTAGGAGCATCACTGGGTTTCCATCTTCAACCTTGTAGTAGAGGTTGGAATCTGCTTTACTCTTGGTAAAGCCCAAACTGGATAGAAAGCTGTCAATTCTACCATACCAGGTCCTGGGTTCCTGTTTCAAACCATACAAGGCTTTCTTCAATCTACATACATGAGACTCTCTATCATGTATCTCAAATCCGAGTGGTTGTTCTACATACACTTCCTCTTCTACTACACCATTCAAGAAGGCAGTCTTGACATCCATTTGGTGTATCTTTCATTTCATCACTGCAGCCAGAGCAAGTACTGATCTGATGGAAGTGTATCTGGCTACAGGTGCAAAGGTTTCTTCATATTCTACTCCCTTTTTCTGAGAGAATCCTTGAGCTACAAACCTTGCCTTATACTTTTCAATGCTACCGTCTGTAGCATGCTTGATCTTGTAGATCCATTTTGAAGTTACAACTAACTTCCCTTCTGGTCTTGGGACAACATCCCAAACATCATTCTTCATGATCGATTGATATTCTTCGATCATAGCATCCTTCCATTCTTTCTGTTCTGCCGCTTCTATATAACTGGAAGGTTCTTTATCAATGAAATCACATAGTAAAGCTACATACCCGGAATTAGATCTGGTCCTCTTTATTTCTCTGTGATTCTCTTCTGGATCCCTATATCTTTCAGCACCTTGGATAAGTTCACATACCCAAGCAGGTTTCCTCTTATGAGGATTCTTCTCTAGAGGTGGATCTACAGGTCTTTGTGGTTCCTCGAACTCTTGATCTTCTTCTTGAGCTTCTTCTTCCATGATTGTATCATGAATTCTGGGTACTTCTGCTTTAGCTTCTTCAGGTTCTTCAGCAGGTTTCTTTCTGGATTTGTTGTAAGCTGTACCTTCATCAAATGTCACATCCCTGCTGATGTTAATCTTCTTGTATCCTAGAAAATAGATTCTATAAGCCTTCGAAATTTCAGAGTATCCCACAAATATGCCCTTCTTTCCTGAAGGATCTAATTTTGTTCTCTTTTCTTTTGGAATGTGTATGTACATGGGACAGCCGAATATTCTAAGATGGCTGACTTCTAGTTTCTTTCCGGAGGAGATTTCTTCAGGAGTCTTGTTCTCAAGTACTCTATGTGGAGTACGGTTCTGTACATATACCATTGTTCTGGTAGCTTCAGCCCAAATATGCATAGGTAGATCTTGATCATGAAGCATTTCTCTTGCAGCTTCCATGATGGTTCTATTCTTCCATTCCGCAATTCCATTCTGTTTTGGATTATAAGGAGTGGACAACTCCCTCTTAATCCTTGATTCTTTGCATAGCTCTTTGAATTCATTCGAAGTGAATTCTCCGCCATTATCTGATCGAATGGTCTTGATATTCTTTTCAGTATGGTTTTCGATCAAGGCTTTGAATTCTTTGAACTTGATGAATACTTCATCTTTGTTCTTCATAAAGTAAATCCATGTCTTTCTAGAAAAATCATCAATAAAATAAACATAGTATGCATACCCGCTTAGTGAGTTTGATGACATAGGACCGCATACATCGGAGTGGATGATTTCTAGAATACCTTTGGCTTTGCTTTCGCTGCTAGGAAATTTCTTCTTTGTATTCTTCCCTTTCGCACATCCTTTCCAAATTCCATCATGTTTTGCTTGGAATTCTAGAAGACCTTCAACAGCTTTTCTTGCAATAGGTAGTGCTCTGTAATGCACATGTGCAAGCCTTCTATGCCAAAGCTCATTTGGCTCTACTGTGTCATGGATCAAAGCTTGTTCTAGATGGCCCTTTAATTTGTACAAGCCTCCTTCTTGTTCTCCAATCACTACTGCATCATCGATGGTCTTTCCTTTTGGCCACATGATGACTTGACCATCTATGAATGCAACCCGCATTCCTTTTGCATCCAATGCTGAAATGGAGAGAAGGTTCTTCTTGAGTCCTAGCACAAACAATACTTCTTTCATTGTTAGAGACTTACTAGAGTCTATCTTGTATGAAGATTCCCCACTACCTTTTATTGGATATTGGTAGTCATCTCCTAGTTTCACCTTGTAAGGTGATTCATGTTCTGACAGTCTTACAAAGGATCCTTGAATCCCGTCATATGTTTGGAAGCCCCACTGTCTATAAGCCAATCATCACTACCATGAGTAATGTTACCTGTGAGAGCTGATATCAAAACATATTCATCCTCGCTTGAAGAATATTCACTTTCATATCTTGATCTCTTCTTGGATGGTTCATCATCCTTTGCAGCATGAGCATGGTGTCTTCTTTTGTTCCCTTTCTCCTTATAAGAGTGGCCCTTGTTCTTAGGGCAGTCTTTTGCAAAGTTTCCTCTTTCATCACATGTATAATATCTTATTTTAGATAGATCTTTTCTAATGTTATCTTTATGATGAGGATCCTTACCTTTGGAGTAATGAGGTTTTCTTCTTCCCTTCTTGGAGTGGATTGTAAGAGCTTGGTCTTCACTTCCCATCTTCTCTTCTTGAGCTGCTATCCGTGCTTCTTCTTGAGAACATTCTTCCCATAGTCTGCTGAATTTGACTAACTTCTTTCTAGCACAAATTCCTTGGATAAAAGCATCCCATGACCTAGGAAGGCCATTCAAAGTAGTCACCACAATCTCTGCATTTTCCACTTCTTCATCAACAACTTCTAATTGTTCCTTGATCTGAGAAACCCTTGTGAAGTATGACTGGATAGTTTCTGCATTCTAAATCTTCACATTCTTTAGTTGGTTCCTCAGGGTCATCTTCCGATTGATGTTCTTTCCTTCAAACAATTTGGTTAGGGTATCAAACATAGCTTTATGTGTCTTGAGAGAAGATACATGTGGGATAAGATGATCCTTAATAGAATCAGCAATGATCCTCTTTTCCATAACCATCTTCTTCTTATGTAAGGACTTTGCCTCATCTCCCTCTGGAACTGGAACCTCCTCATGAATGTAGGAGTCTAATTCATTCTCTTCCAGGACCAGGGAGATCCTATACTTCCAGGCTCGGATGTTATCAGATCCCTCAAGCTTTTCATCAAGCTTGGTATGATGAGACATCTTAAATGAGAACCTCAAATGGAAATACAAAAGATTTTAGATCTTACTAGGTTCAAGATGTTGGATCTGAAACTTGAGCTGAAATCCTACAGAGCTGGTTCAGGTGCAAATTAGGGTTTTGCTTTTTCGGATTTCTGTCCACCCAAATGCCTTGAAATTTGTTCCTAACTTTGATTTTGGGGAGGAGATCAATCCAGGCCTGGGCTCACTGAAAAATTCCTCTTCTGTAGAAATCCCTAATTTTCGACCCTAGTGACAGGTCCAAAACTGAAAAACCTCAGAATTGGATTCTGTTTCGACAGAAAGATGTGCCCTAGGGAGGAGAGTTGTTCCACCTTACTTTTGATGAAAATCTATGGAGGAAGGTCCACAAACTAGGAATCCCTAGTTCCCGCAGCTGCACAGTGTCTTCTTCTCAGGTTAGCTCTGATACCATGTTAGTTTTTCAACATTAAGCTAGCATTATGTTAGGATCTTTACTGAGAGAATAACAAGTACAACAATATAACATAAGCACATCACAAGAGAGAAGAGACACAACGAGTTTTCCTCGAAGAAACCATAAAGGAGAAAACCCCGCAACTTCCTCAGAGATAGAATCAGCACCAAAATAGTAAAAGCCCCAAAGCAGTAGTCTTCTTCTTCTATCTAGTCCCAGTGTATTTCCTTCCTCACTAATGCGCCATACTTGAGTGAGTGAATGATGTGTGTGATAAATAGAGAGACTCACTCTCTATTTATATTCTTTCGTTCACTTGAAGTGCACTCAATCATGTCAACCTAACTTAACAATTACTTACTAGAGCCGACATCTCTAGGAGTGTCTAATAACCCTAGTGCCCCGAAACTGTGGGGACTTTAACAATGACTTGACATGACTTATTTACATTATTTATCCTCCCGATCGGAACATCGGGGTATGACAATATGACTCAAATACATAATAGATACATCCCGGAATAAACATCGGGTTACAATACATAATATACATAGATGAATACATTCTGAAGTTACAAATACATTAACAAAAAGAGGTGCAAAGTTTCCTAGGACATGCTGGATACTACCGAAGATTTATAGAGAATTTTTCCAAACTTGCTTCTACTTTGTTTTCACTTTTAATGATGGATGTGTAGTTTGTTTGGAATGAAGCATGCCAGTCAGCGTTTGTTAAGCTTAAGGAGAAGCTGTCCACAACTCCTATCTTAAGAGGACCCAATTGGACCCTACCCTTCTACATTTCTTCAGATGCTTCTGATATTGCTATTGGAGCGGTTTTAGGACAGTAGGATGGTCAAGTACCTTATGCAATTTATTATATTGGCAAAAACTTAGCCCCTGCTGAACTTAATTATACTGTCACCAAGAAGGAGTTCTTAGCTATTGTCTACTCCATTAACAAATTTCGACACTACATTACTGTATATCTTACTTTTTTGCACACTGACCACTCTGCCATTAAATATCTAATGAAGAAACCCGTCACTAATGCCAGAGTGACTAGATGACTCTTATTATTACAGGAATTTGATATTACCATCATAGATAAACCTGGAAAAGCAAATGTTGTCGCTGATTTTTTATCTCGTTTCACTAATAGTGATGATAATTTGCCTGTTGAGGACTCTTTTCCAGATGAACATTTATTCGCAGTTTCAGCTCATTCCCCTTGGTATGCAGATGTCGCTAATTACTTGGTTGCAGGAAAGCTTCCGACACATATGTCTAAAAGAGAAAAGAGAAAAATCATCCAGCAAAGTGCCAGGTATTGTTGGGTAAACGGTCACCTCTTTTACACAGGTCCTGATCTTGAAATCAGAAGATGTGTAAGGGAAGATGAAATATTTCATATATTGAAGGCCTTCCATGATGAACCTTGTGGGGGACATTTTGCAGATAGAAGGACAAGACACAAAGCACTGAGAATGGGTTACTATTGGCCAACTCTTTTCAGGGATGCAAAAATATATATTCAGTCTTGTGATAGTTGCCAAAGGATGGGTCATCCCAATAGATTAAATCAAATGCCTCTGCAACCACAATCAGTAATTGAACCCTTTGATATACGGGCTCTGGATTTCATTGGCCCTATCAGCCCTCATTCCAAACAAAAATCCTACATCTTGGTCTGTACTGATTATATGACCAAATGGGTAGAAGTTGTAGCTCTGGAAAAAGCTAATGACCAGGCTGTGATTGACTTTCTATACAGTGAAATATTTACATGTTTTGGGGCACCTAAGGAAGTATTTACTAATGGGTGATCGCAGTTCATGTCGCATTAATTTGAAGCTCTGCTACAGAAGTATCATGTTCAACGTAGGGTAGCTTCACCTTACCATCCCCAAGCCAATGGCTAGGTGAAAAGCACTAATTAAGTTATTGAAGCTATCCTTACCAAGACAGTCAAGAGCCATCGTAGAGATTGGGCTGACAAGCTTCCGGAAGCACTATGGGCATATCACACCACTTTGCGTAACACCATAGGTTTCTCTCCTTATGAATTAGTGTATGGAAAAAGTGCCATCTTCCCAATTGAATTTGAAATCAAGACCTTGAAGATGGCCATAGAAGTAAACCTGGATGTAACTGAAGCCCAGAAAAGAATATTGAACCAACTAAATGAACTGGATGAGAATCGGTTAGCTGCAATGGACCAAACAGTGTTAATTCAACAACAGAGATCCATTTGGCATGACTGATTCATCAAAAAGAAGGTCTTCTATGAGGGAGACTAGGCACTATTATACGATTCCAAATTCAAAAGAGATTTCAAGGGCAAATTACGCACAAGACGGCTAGGCCCATACCTAATAGACAGGGTATTTGATAATGGCATAGTCTGCCTAGTAACTATCGATGAAAACTACGCACCATTGTTTTCCAATGGTCATAAGTTGCGACTATACTATAAACCAATTTCAAAGGATGCATTTATCTCACAAATTGCTGCTGATCCAAATTACCAACTAGCACAAGGGCAGAAATTTCTCTCTACCTCTATCAATCCTTAATTGATCACTGTAAATCGTGTATGAATCATTGTACATAAATAATTGTTGTTTTTTTCATTATGTTATCTTTTCTTTTGCACTTGATCTACTTTTCTGTTTTTCCAAAATTTGTAGGGAAGCGCCCAAGGATGGTGATCAGATCGGGCTTGTCGACCAAAAGTCATTTTTCTGTGCCTTCCTGCACCAAATTTTTTTTTCCCCTTAAATAAATTTGTCGCAGCCGTGACACCCATTTTTTGGCAGCTGCAACACCTTTTTTCAGCAGCTATGACACCTTTTTCCGGCATCTGTAACACCCATTTTCTAGAAGCTGCAACACCCTTTTTCTTGCAGTTGTAACACCCATTTTCTGGTAGCTGTAACACCCATTTTCCGGCAGCCGCAACACCTTTTTTCGGCAGCTACGACACCTTTTTCCAGCAACTGTAACATTGTTTCTTGCAGCTGCCACACCATGAAACTCCGCCTTCTTCCGTTTCCACACGCTGTGACCCCGTTTTATTTTTTACCATAAAAACCTGTTTCGCGAAGCTGCAGCACAGTCACTTTCCGTCCGCTTAACATTTTCTTCCCTCTTTTCTGGCAGCTGTGACATCTTTTCTGATAGCTGCGAAATCTTTTTCGACAGCTGCAACTCCACTATATTTAACTGATTTTTCTATCATTGAAGGTCGTGCCTCTGCTTTTATTTCTTTATGACCTACGGCTGTGACTCTTGTGTTATTATCAGATCTTTTTGTACGATATCAACTCCTCTAGATATGGATCCGAATCCTGATGTCGACAATTTGACCCATAATGTAATATTTATCATATTTCTGACCATTTTGACATGATGGTTTTTGCTTCACCGACGGAAAGAGTTATTATAGTACCTTTGTAATAATGATTACATTTAATGACTGCATAGCGCACAAGTTCATCTTCCACAATGTCTGCAACCACATGTTCTATTATTCTCCAAAGGACATCCAGCA
>LPNX011206878.1:358640-399333 GCA_001517045.1 Pseudotsuga menziesii | reverse complement strand
ATGGCTTTGATTAACCACTTGATTAAGTATCAATATGATTTGACAATATCAGTCGTACCTCCCTTTTTATGCCCATTATTGCATCGATTAACTCTCTACCTGTGTGACGTAAAGACTAATTATGCTACCTAATAACCACCACCTTTCCCAATTCGGAATAAAATTTCAAATAATCTAGTGCGCTGAAACTTTCCAAATTTTCCTAACTCTCCTCTCAGTTTTCCATGCATACTCTGTGTTGTAACCTCCATTGTTGGAGTCTATAATCTATTGAACTGCAACATAATTCCGAAGTCAGAAACATAGGGATTTCAACTCGTTATGAACCTTCAAACACACAAGAACTTAGAAGAAAGGCTGCAGTCTTCGCTACATTTCAAGCTGCTAGTTGGACGGAATTTTTCGAACGTCTGAATGGATTTCACCGTGAAGCAGCCTTACAGTTTTCTCTGAACCTCACAGAAACTCACTCAAAGGTTTGAGGATTGCGCATTGAATTTTCTGAAGCCATCATGGCTGAGGTCACTGGTATTCCTTATATGGGAAGGGCTTGGTTTGGACATCGAGTCCCCACTACTGCAACAGTATAGGAATTTCTAATAGAGGGGGAGCAGGTTTGAATGACAAGAGGGGGGATAGTATTATAGTCATTTCCACAACCATGGAATCATGTCGTTGTTTTCCTTAAGAAATATATCACCTGTGAAGGTAGGTACAAAACAATCGATAATTCTAAATTCCCTTTACTATCTCATCTCCATCACAGGGTTCTGTTAAATATTCCATATTATTTGGTCAATGATTTACATCATATGGCAGGGTTTGTTCGAGTTGCCAAACATCCACTCTCCTCATTGACCCACCATGGCCTCATTGAATTAATAATATTAAGGACCCTTGCTCAACACAATATAACCTGGGAGCAATTTATAGCTCAAGTTCAGGAACACGCTCCTTTTCCCAGTATTCCAATAGAATAAGAGTAGGTTCATCCACAGTTGGGGGGAAATGAAGCACAATAGGAGGCTCGGAGCCCCTCCAATATAGTTGGGGGGGGGGAGATGAGACTGGATCAGAGGATCAACCAGGGGTACAAGAAGAACAATTGAGAGAAGATGTATATAAAAACCCTATGGAAGAACTAAATAATAGGGTAGCTCTGACAGCATAGGGTGAAACTGGAGCAGCATTAGATGATGTTACAATTGAACCCGAAGATGACAGAGCCATGGAAACAGAAGAAAATACTGAGTTGGTGACCATTGAATCCTCACTTGAGTGGGGAGGAACTTTGATTGAGGAAGAACATCCTGAGGAACAAGAAAATGCTGAAACTGGGAACATTCCTTCTACCTCAGCTGTGAATCCAAAAACTCCAGCACCACAAATAAAAAGGAAGAGATCAAAGGATGAAATTAAGGCATCTCCACCAATAAGAAGGAAAAGAACTAGTTCGGTCGCAGAAACAGAAGCAGCAAGGGAAACATGGGAAATATTAGAAGCACAAATTGAGTGCCACATTCTTGAACCCAGACCAATTGATGCCCCACAGGGGCCGGTCAAAGAAGAACCCCAAATTGAAGGACTTCTGTTCTAAAATAGGCTATTAAAAGAGGAATTCCAAACACTCAGAAAATAACTGAAAAATTGGAAAGAAGCGTGTAGAAAACAAGGTGAAAGGAAGTTGCACACATTGGTGGAGGTTGTAGATCAATTGGAGCGATAAAATCCTACCAAGCCTAGAAATGAGGAAGAAAGAGTGGTCTGTCCCACCTGTGGTGAAATACTTAAAGAATCAGGCCACAAGATTGTAATTTATGCCTTTACAACATAGCAGTCTGCACCTACAATGGAGGAAGGACAGGGAAAACCTGAGTTGAGAGAATATGGGACTCCCAAAGGAAAACTTTAGGAGGAGGAAGTTTTAGAGAAAGAAGATGCTATCACACAAGAACCAGCATCTTTAAATATTCTTGCTGAAATTGCCACTAACTATGGGACAGAGGAACCAAGGGATGAAGTTATTCTCGATTTTATGGATGAAGATTGCACTATGATCCAAAAATCCTCCCATGAAATAGAAGTAGAACCACAACAACAAGGAAATGATGGGGTTGAACAGGGTGGTGTCACACAAGAACCAGCATCCTTGAATGTTCTTGTCCAAGTGGCTGTCCAAATGGGAGGAGAACCAGGAATTGAGGGCACTCTGGAGTTTAATAAATAATTTTGTACTACGACTTCAGAATTGTCCCATGACAGAGGAATCATAGAAGAGGAGCCACAACAGCAGGGAGATGAAGAAGTGAGTCAGGATGTTGTCACATAAGAACCAACATCCTTGAAGGTTGCAGTAGGGGCTCTTGAAATGCAACAAAAAAATAACCCTGAAGTGGATATCATTCTTGATATGGATTGGATTGAATATGAACAAGTTCAAACAAAACCCTCAGGTGATACTAAAATCCTTGAGGAGGAGCTGCATACTAAAGAAAACACCCAACCTCAGCAGCAGGAGGAAAAAGAAGAATAGGGCTTTGTCACACAAGAACCAGTAGCCTCACATCCTCTGGCTGAGCTAGCAGCTGATAATCAGGTAGAAAATGGAATTAAAATTTAGTAGGAAGTTGCTCCACAAGAACCAACATCCTCACAGTCAGCTACCAAAATTGCCACAAGATAACCCCAGAGAGAAGATGTTGTTACACAAGAACCAGTGTCTCCAAGATTGGTGGACGTTGTTGCTGAAGAGAGTCCAGAAAAGGTTGTCGTCACACAAGAACCAGCAGCCCCAGAAATAGCTTCAGATGTGCAGGATGTCCAATGTGGCACATCAGGTGACAAGGTGTGGATTGATCCCCTTCAAAACTTCATTGACCTAGATTCTGACAAGGAGGAGCATCATGAAGAAGAAACCTTGAACCCTACAGCAGAAATCTCAATTATGAGAATGGAGGTAATAAAATGGAAGAGCCAGGTGGAGGAATACTAAGAAGGGATAATTTCCCTTACTGAGCATAAAAAGATTATCAGGAGACTAGAGGAGAAATGGGCACAAGAACATATGACCCAGATACTTCGACAAGAAGAGCTATAGAGCAATTTAAGGGAGCTAAAAAAGTTTTGGTCTATGCAAAAGGAAAAAGAGAAGATGTATGCTCTTTCTCAAGAACTCCTGGGCACTAGGGTACCTTCTTATTCTTACCCTGTCTTTCTGTTTGAACAATTTGTTTGGTTTAAGTTGAGAGATGTGAAAGAAGGGAGGTCATTTGAGATAACAACCTCAGCAAAAATTTTGGAAATGTTTTTAAGAAGCAAATTTGAAGATCAAAATTTGTTTTGTGAATTATATTTTCATGAGATGGCTTGCCCTCTGGACCGCCATTCAAATCCTGTCCCTTTTTCAGGAGATGTTCAGTTGAGGGCCTTTGCTTCTTTTGTGAGAAATCATGCTCAGTGGGAAAGGTCTTTTCAAACATTTTCTCACAATGAAGCTCACCCTAATCTGTGGGTTCGAAGTGAGCCTCAAAATCCGGGTATTTTTCTTGCTCAACATAGGAGTTTGATCTCATGCCCCATCCAGACTTGGCACATAATGGAACTGCAGGAGGAAGTTATTTATACCTGTACCAACCATATTTATATACACCAACAAGCAGTGTTGGAAGTAAGTAAGCACAGATGGCGGGTTTCCTCTCCTACACTCAGGAGCAGAGACCCCTATTATTTTAGAAATTTTGAACATGCACTTTCCAGGGTTAGAGACCCCTATTATTTTAGAAATTTTGAACATGCACTTTCCAGGGTTGAGGGTTATGTTGGATGTATCAGGGAATGTGGGGCTAATTGGTTGGGCCTGAAATTTAAATTTCCCCTCATCTGGTGGCCAGCAAAACCATACAGGATGGATTTATCACTAACCAAGGCAGAGGAGCAGCGATGCTGGAGATATTGGATTGCCCACAGAGGGTTCATAGAAAAATAAGGGACATCTGAGCTCCCCTACAACTTCTCCTCTCTCCATGAACAGAGCACAGTGCAAGATTCGGATTCGGAATAATGGAGGTTGTTGCATGAGGACATGCAATAGGACAGTTGGGGGGAGATGTTGGGCCCATAAATGGCCCCTTTTTACCACCCTTAATTACCTCTTTTTGTTTTATCCTACCCCATTGAGCATGCCAAATAAATGTTTTACCCCCACTCTATTCTTCAAACCACCAAGGTATGATTGGTCATTGTTTTGTTTTATTAATACTTATGATTGTGATAATTAAGGCTTCATATCTCTCAATGCACTAACATATGATGGTTTATAAAGGTATTTTGAGATATATGGACTACAAGAAGATCAGGCTGAACATGCTACAAAAAGGATGGGCATTCATCGCTCAAGCTAATCACCATACATCCTACCACTACCCAAGGAATGCGGTTCCAGTGTGTTATCCCATGCAAAGCTGTACAAAGATAGTTGTAACATAATGTGTCAGACTTGGAGGTCAACAGTGCACTGCTGCTCATGTATAGCTATGATCTAAATATATCATCACTCCTGGGGCGATTAACAGTTCCCCTATATTTCCTATTTTTCATCCTTCCACGTTTGTAATAGATGTTGTCATTTAGGGTGCCTGAAGATTAGAGATCTTCATGGCTTCCCCATAATAGGGATAGGATGTTATGATTTACATTGTATAAATATGGAGAACTATTTCGAACTAGGGGTTGTTGAACATATAATCAATCCATTGTATTAGCTGTGAGGAGGAATTGTGTAATCAATCTGTCTTTTAATACAAGGAGTTACTTCAGATCTAAATGTTTTTATGTGTGTTCATCCAGCATCTCTGTGTGAAGGCTGGGCCCGCCTTCCACAGGGATCGCTGAGTTAAATTAGGCATTTCAATTATTTTGTTGTGTGATGTTATGTTAATTTTATTCCTTCGTAGGAAGCTATAACAAGTTGTGGATTTACAGTGTGTTGTGATTGTATCTCTTGGATACCTATAGTGGCATGGTGTGACAACGGACTGAGTAGGTAATTTTTCCTGATGCAAATTGTGTGGTAACTGTAACATCTTTGTTCATCCTTAGATCTTTTAGTTGTTGTTTCCATGAATCTTTGCAGCTTGTATCTTATTTTTATGATTGCAGAACTTCATTCCTGTACTTCAAATTCATAGAACAGTTGAACTCAATTTCTGTATTTTGAATCTCTAGACTAATGTTCAATTTATGTCTTTGGATTTCTAGAATAATCAGATTAAGATAGTTGGGTTAATCATTACGTGATTGGAACAGGATCTGCTTTACAAGGGTCTCCCAGATCAAATAACAACTTGAAGCAGTGGATGAAGAAGTGGAGAATGTAGAAATTGTGATGACAACCTTGAATGGTCTCCCTATATCATGGGATTCTTTCATCCAAGGAATCTATGCTAGAAAGAAGCTGATCAAGTTCAGTAGACTATGGAAATAATTCTCACAAGAAGAATCTCGAATAGTATCTCGAGAAGAAAAGATGGGAAATGAATATCAAGCTCTCACAGTACACTCCAAGAAAGGCAGAAGGGAAAACATCATCATCAAGGTAAGCATTCTCATCAGAAAGATAATTTTGTAAAAAAAACCAAGGATCTATCCAAACTCAGACACTATACATGTGATGAAAGAGGACACTTTGCTAGAAATTGTCCCATGAATAATAATGGATCTAAGAAGAAGAAGAACTCCAAAATAAGACATCACTCTCACACTGTTGAGGATGATGATCCTCCCAAAAAGAGAGTAAAACAAGAAAGTGAAGACTCTTCAAGTGGTAAAGAATATGTTTTGATCTCCGCTCTCATGGGAATTGTCACACATGGAAGCAAAGATTGGATTATTGATAGTGGGGATTCCAAACACATGACAGGATTCAAGGAATCCTTTGAGAAACTATCCGAACATAATTCACCCCATAAGGTGAAACTTGGGGATGACTACCAATATCCCATAAAGGGTAGTGGCGAATCCTCCTACAAGATAGACTCTAGAAAGTCTATGAAAATGAAGGATGTCTTGCTTATACCAGGACTAAAGAATAATCTTCTCTCCATATCGGCACTGGATGCAAAAGGCATGAGGGTTGCATTTGTAGATGGCCAAGTCCTCATGTGGCCAAGAGGAAAGACTATTGACGATGCAATAGTAATTGGAGAACAAGAAGGAGGATTATACAAATTGAAGGACCAACCAGAACAAGCTTTGGTTCATGAATCAGTACACCCAAATGAACTTTGGAATAGAAGGATTGCACATGTGCATTATAGAGCACTACCACTTGCAAGCAAAACTATTGAAGGACTTCCATAAATGCAATCAAAACATGAAGGTTTCTGCAAAGGATGTGCGAAAGGAAAGAACACAAAGAAGACATTTCCATGTAGTGAAAGCAAAGCAAAAGGAATCTTGGAAATCATTCACTTCGATGTATGCGGTCCAATGTCATCCAGTTCTTTAAGCATGTATGTATACTATGTTTCTTTTATTGATGGTTTTTCTAGGAAGACATGGATATAATTTATGAAGAACAAAGATGAAGTATTCATAAAATTCAAGGAATTCAAAGCCTTGATCGAGAACCACACTGAAAACAAGATCAAGACCTTTCAATCAGATAATGGAAGAGAATTCACATCAAATGAATTCAAAGAGTTATGAAAAGATTCAGGGATTAAGAGGGAGTTATCCACTCCCTATAATCCACAACAGAATAGGGTTCCAGAAAGGAAGAATAGAACTATCATGGAATCTGCAAGAAAAATGCTTCATGATGAAGATCTTCCCATGCATCTATGGGCATAAGCTTCTAGAACATCGATGTATGTACAGAACCGTACTCCACACAGAGTACTTGAGAACAAGACACTTGAAGAAGTATTTTTCGGCAAGAAACTAGAAGTCATCCACCTCAGAATATTCAGTTGTCCAGTGTACATACACATTCCGAAAGAAAAGAGGACAAAGTTAGATCCTTTAGGAAAGAAGGGTATATTTGTGGGATACTCTGAAAGCTCGAAGGCTTAAAGAATATACTTCCCAGGATTCAAGAATATCGACATTAGCAGGGACATGACATTTGATGAAGAGTCAGCTTACAACAAATACAGAAAGAGACCCGTTGAAGATCCTGAAGAAACAGAAGCACCCAAAATTCATGACACAACCATGAACGAAGAAATTCAAGAAGAAGATCGAGAATTAGAAGAACCTCAAGAACATGTAGATCCACCTCATGAGAATAATCCTCATAAGAGGAAACCTGCTTGGGTATGAGAAGCTATCCAAGGTACAGAAAGATATGGGGCTCTAGAAGAGAATCACAGAGAAAGAAAGAGGACCAGGTCCTGCTCTGGGTATGTAGCTTTATTATGTGACTTCATCGATAAAGAACGTTCCAACTATGAAGAAGCAACAGAAAGGAAAGAATGGAAGGATGATATGATCGAAGAGTATCAATCGATCATGAAGAATGATGTTTGGGATGTTGTCCCAAGACCATAAGGGAAGTCTATTGTAACTTCCAAATGGATCTATAAGATCAAGCATGCTGCATACGGAAGCATAGAGAAATATAAAGCAAGATTTGTGGCTCGTGGCTTCTCACAGAAATAAGGAATAGATTATGAAGAAAATTTTGCACCTGTATCCAGATACACTTCCATCATATCAGTACTTGCTCTCGCTATAATGATGAAATGGAAGATACACCAAATGGATGTCAAGACTGATTTCTTGAATGGTGTAGTGGAAATGGAAGGGTATGTAGAGAAGCCACTCGGTTTTGAGACACATGACATGGAGTCTCATGTGTGTAGATTGAAGAAATCCCTATACGGTTTGAAATAGGCACCCAAGACATGGTATGGTAGAATTGATAGCTTTCTATCCAGTTTAGGCTTTACCAAAAGTAAAGCATATTCCAACCTTTACTACAAGGTTGAAGATGGTAACCCAGTGATACTCCTATTGTATGTAGATGATCTATTTGTAACATTTATGGATGGGTTGATTGCTAATACGAAGAGGAAGCTTGCTGTCGAGTTCGAAATGAAGGACTTGGGTATGCTGCACTATTCTCTAGGCATGGAGGTGTGGCAGAATGTAGATGGAATCTTCCTCGGATAAGGTAAGTATGCAGTATAGATCCTGAAGAGGTTCGGGATGATGGATTGCAAGGCCATGACCACACCTATGGCATCAAACCTGAAGCTATTGAGTGATGCTTCATTAGAAGCAGTTGATGCTACGATGTGTCGTCAGATGATTGGGTCCTTGATGTACTTGATGAACACAAGACCATATATTTGCTTTGCTGTGAACACCTTGAGCCAGTTCTTGACATGTCTGAGACATGTTCACTTGATTGTTGCAAAGCATATTCTGAGGTACCTGAGGGGTACAGTTGATTTTAGGCTCAAGTATGAGGCAAATCAAAATATTAACCTAGAGGGTTATGTTGATTCAGATTGGGTAGGTAGTTCCATCGATAGGAAGAGCACTTCAGGGTGTTTATTTAGTATGGGATCAGGTGTGATCTCTTGGTTTAGTAGGAAGCAATCCTATGTGGCACTGAGTACAGCTGAAGCAGAGTATGTCACAGTTTGTTCAGCTAGTTGTGAGGCAGTATGGCTGAGGAAGCTACTGTTTGATTTATTTGATCTCTATTTAGATGCTACTTGTATATATTGCGACAACCAGAGTTGTGTGAAGTTGTCGGAGAACCCGATGTTCCATGACAAGTCGAAGCATATCGAGATAGAGTATCACTATATCAAGGATATGGTGTGGAAAGGAGCAGTGAAGCTCCAATATGTTGCAACGGATGAACAGATAGCTGATGTGTTGATGAAACCATTAGGCAGAGTGAAGTTTGAGTACTTCAGGGAGAAGCTTGGTTTTCTCCAGATCGAGGTTACCTCCAAGGGGAAGTGTTGAGTCCATGAGCCATTCTGACATGGTGAGAGGATTGGTTCCTTCCATGGTCATATGTAAGGGCTGAGCCATTCTGTCATGGTGAAAGGATTGGTTCATTTCATGTCAGATATGAGTGCTGAGCCATTCTGATGTGACTGTAGGATTGGTTCCTACATGATTAGATATAAGTGCTGAATTCCATTCTTGGAATGGAGGCACCTAGTCAGTTACCAGGAATACTCAGTTTGGTGTTGAGATGTCATTCTCTGGGAGAATGGAGGAACCTGGTTAGTTACCAGGAATACTTAGTCTAAGACTGAGGGCCATTCTGATGTGACTGTGGGATTGGTTCCTACATGATCAGATATAAGTGCAGAGCCATTTTGATGTGACTGTGGGATTGGTTGCTACATGATCAGATATAAGTGCAGATCCATTTTGATGTGACTGTGGGATTGGTTCCTACATGATCAGATGTAAGTGTAGAGCCCTTTCAACATGTAGGTTGGATTGGTTCCTCGCATGGTCGAATGTAATTGTTGGGCCTTTCTGACATAGATGGCTCGATTGGTTCCTCTCATGGTCAGATGTGAGTGCCAGGCCTTTTTGACATAGATGACTGGATTGGTTCCTCTCATGGTTAGATGTGAGTGTTGGGTGTGCCTTTCTGACATGGTGTTGGATGTGTTCCTCTCATGGTCAGATGTAAGTGCTGGGTGGGCCATTCTGACTTAGGGTCAGATATAAGTGTTGAAGAAGACCTACATGGAAGCTAAGCCTACAACTAGCATGAAAAAGGGTTGGCTCTATATAACTTCCTGTGACAAGAAGAATCAAGAGATAGCACCTGTGATGATGATCCAGTAGAGATGTTCCAGAACTAGATATGATCTAGATCGAGTGATGATCCAGATCTAGTGATGAAGATGACTTGAAGAAGAAGATGAATTGAAGATGAAGATGACAAGAACTTGACGATGATTCAGATGATACAGAGAAGAATACTTGTGCTGATAAATTGTGTCGAGAGAATACCTTCCTAGTTAAGAGGGAGCGTTGATGTAATTGTAACTTTGAAATGTATTCACTTGTATATCTTATGTATTGTACCCCGATGTTTATTCTGAGAAGTGTTTGTAATGTAATTGAGTCATGTCATGCCCTGATGTTTCAATCGAGAGTTTTTATAATGTAAACAAGTCATGTCAAGTCATTGTGGGTAACCCTCCTATTGATCAAGGGTTAAAGTCCTTGTAGTTGTGGGACCCTAGGGTGATTATACTCTCCTAGTGAATTCGACCATAGTGATTTATTGTCAAGTCAGAAATCAGTATAAATAGAGAGTGAGCCTCTCTATTTATCACACACTCACTCACACTCAGTTGTAGCGCATAGTTGAAAGGGAATAAGTTGTTGGGGATAGAAAGAAAGAGACTATTGCTGTCGGGAGATCATCTTACTGTTTTGGGGTTTTACTTTTGGTGCTGATTCTATCTCTGAGGAAGTTGTGGGGTTTTCTCCATTTATGGTTTCCCCGAGGAAAAACATTGTGTTCATTGTCTCTTGTGTTTGATTGTTGTTCTTGTTATTCTCTCAGTTAAAGATCCTAATATAATGCTAGCTTGAATGATAAAAATCTAACACTTCCGAAGATAAATCTTTGATTGTTGAAGACTCCAAGGTTAATTCCAAAGATAAGAAGAAGGATAAGAAGCCTCTAGATAAAAATGAGACAAGTCCAAGTCTCATGAGCATTCCTCAAAGTCCAAGAAGAAGAAATTTCATAAGAAGAAAGGTAAAGGTGAAGGTTGCAAGTGCGCATACTGCGGTAAGGGATTTCATCTTGAGAGTTCTTGCATGAAGAAGCATATAGATACGCTAACTCAAATTCTAGAGAAGAACAACATCTCCCTTCCTGGTGGCACAAACAAGAAGGAAGGATGATCTTATTTTGAATACCAAGAGAGAGTACATGCCCTGTTTGCAAGAACTATGAGATATCCTTCCTTTATCATCGATTCTGGAGCTTCTAGGCACATGGTTTCAACAAAGGAATCCTTCTCATCTCTTGATGATTCGAAGGGTCCAACTATTTTTCTGGGAGATAACTCAGAAACTGAAAGTAAGGGTAAAGGTAGTATTAATTTTGACCATGGTTCCTTCAGTAATGTTTGTATGTCTCAGGGCTTGCTTCTAATATCTTGTCATTCTACCAAATTACCCACACTGGGTATCCTAATAAGGTTGTTTTATCTCCCAATGAAGTTGAAATCTATGATATTTCTAATGGTAGAGTCATTTCTAAAGTTCTGGTGGATCATATTTCAAATGTTTACAGGTTCTCACACTTCATGCCTTTCTCTAACCCCTCTACTCTCCTCACCCATGCAAATGAAGTGAGCAAACTTTGGCATGAGATGTTTTGTAATATAAACTATAAATACCTTTCAAATTTATGTGAAAATTATATGGTCTCAAGGCTTCCAAAGATAATTTTTTCCAAAGGACTCTGTCAGGGTTGCATTCTAGGAAAACATTTAGAGCATAAGTATGAGAGAGTCAGTCATGAGCGAAAATTTGCACTACTTGAGCTCATCCATAGTGACATTGTTGGTCCCTTCCCTCATATGTCCATGATTTAATCCAAATATGTCCTTACCTTCATCAATGAATTTTCTAGGTACTATTGGGTTTACTTCCTTAAAGTCAAGTCTAAAGTTTTTGACCACTTCAAGGTTTTCAAGGCCTTGGTTGAGAACCAGTCTAGGAGGAAACTCAAGATCCTTAGATATGATAATGATGGTGAATATGTCAAGTCTGAGCTCATTAATTATTGTGAATATTTAGGTATCCATATGCAACACTCTATTCCTTACACACCTCATTAGAATGGTGTGGTTGAGAGAAAGAATAGAAGCCTCAAGGAGATGGATACTTGTATGTTGGAGTCTAAAACTTTGCCACCAAATTTTTGGGATGAAGCTATAAAATGTGCATCCTACATCCAGAGTATGGTTTCTCACAAGAAACTTTATGGAGTTACTCCTTTTGAATCTTGGAGTAAGAACAAACCATATGTGTCTGATTTCAGGATTTTTGGCTTAAGGGCATGGGCTAGAATTCCACTAGATAAAAGGAGGGATTTGGAACCCCAAAGTAAATAGTTCCTAATTGTTGGGTATTCTAAATATTCCAAAGGGTATAATATGATCAACATGAGCACTCAAAAATACTTCATTGAAAGGAGTGTTCAGTTTGAAGAATAGCCTATGGTAGTAGCAAAAATTGGAGAGTCTTCTTCACCTCCTCCACCTTTGGTTGTAGGTGAAGGAACTAATGAAATTTATGATTCTGATATGTCTGATAATTATGATTTAATTGCATATATAAATTATCCCACAAGGGAAAAGTGGGAATCAAATACCATTCAAGCAGTTGGGGAACTAGATGGGAAACCTAGTGATTGTAGGAGGACTAGATCTCAATTCGAGACTTCCCTTTCTGTCAAGAATCCTTTCTTTGCTGATAAGTGTTTTCTAATGATTGAATATGACCCACATACATATGAAGTATCATATGAAGACCCAATATGGAAAACAACCATGAAGGTATAATTTCATTCACTCCAAAAGAATGACACATGGGAACTAGTCAATCTCCCCCCAAGGAGAAATCTAGTCAAGTGTAAGTGGCTTTTCAAAACTAATTTTCTGTTGAAAGTTCTCCTGTGAAGTAGAAGGAAATTTTAGTGTAAAAGGGCTTCTCCAAATTCCAATGCATTAACTACAATGATACCTTTGCACCATTTGCAAAGATGGACTCCATAAGACTAGTTTTGGCCATTGTGGCTTCCAAGCAGTGGGAAATACATCACATGGATGTAAATAGTGTTTTCCTACATGGTGATATAAAAGAAGAAATATATATGCATCAGCCATAATTTTTTTTGGCTAATCCATATCTTTTGTGCAGGTTGAATAAATCATTGTATGGGCTAAAACAAGCTCCTAGAGCTTGGTATGCAAAGATTGATGGCTTTTTTCTATCACTGAATTATTGTAGATGCAAGTTTGACCCAAATATCTATTTGAAGCTGATTCATGTTTATTTAATAATTATTTTATTTTATGTGGATGAACTTATGATCACAGGAAGTTCCAAGAAAGAATTTTCCTCTTTGAAGAGTGCAATGAACCATGCCTTCTCCATGACAGATTTGGGAATGTTAAGCCAATTTTTTGGGCTTGAAATTTCTCAATCAGATGTTGGAATCAAGGTACATCAGTCCAAGTATGATTCATATATGCTGAATAATTTTATATTGAAATATTGAAAGTCAAGAAATACTCCTTTCCTTTCATTAGTAAATCTTGAAAAAGCGTAGTCAAATCCATTGGAAAACAACACCCTGTACAGGCAAATGGTTGGTTGTATTATTTATTTGACTCATACCTGACCTATATATCTTATGCAGTGAGTGTGGCTTCTAGACACATGGATCAACCTCATGAAATCCATTGCAAGGACGTGAAGAGAATCCTAAACTTTGTACAAGGGACAAAAACTCATGGGATTCACTATGTTGCACAATCTAGCCTAGAGTTAGCTAGTTTTACTGACTCTGATTGGGTAGGTGATAACACTGATAGGAAATCAACTTATGGATATGTGTTTATACTTACAAATGGACCAATCAGTTGGTCAAGTAAGAAGCAAAGTACAATTGCAATTTCATATACAAAGGAAGAGTACATATGAGATGTGAATGCAGCTACTCAATGTTTGTGGTTGCAGGGAATACTTGTATATTTTGGGCTCGAGTCAGATACTTCTACAGTCATCTATTGTGAACGAGGTAGCGAACCAAACACATCGAGATCCATATTGAGGAAGCGGACCAAACACATCGAGATCCATATGCACTACATCATAGGACTTGTGCATGATCATGTGGTGAAGACATATTGAAGACCATATTTCATACAGTTTTGTTCATGTCCATGTTTAAGGGAGGATTTTCCCCTTGTGGTTTTTCCTCTTTCCTTGTTTTGTATGGACAAGCAGTATGTAAAGGGTGACTAAGCCTTCTTGCTAGTCCTTATTTCTACGATATTTTTCTGATATTGTACATAAATTTAGGATTAAGAGGGGGTGTTGTAATAATCAAAACCCATCCCAATACTTAGGATAAAATAATTAATCTTTTTGATTAATTTCCTAGGACCTACACTAGCTAGTTTGCACCCAATTCCATTTTTTAGGTCAAACTTTCCAAAACTTCCTCCTGGAATGAATTAGAAAGATCCTAGATAATATTCTAAAAACTATGTAGTCTTCCCATATTGGCAACTGCATAATTCTTCTTTTTTAGGAGTTTCCATCTTTTCTACAGTTTTAAGGGAAAAGCTAAAGCTAGTTTTAAGGTAGATTGCCTTGTTTTTTGCACCAACTGACCTCCATTATTTTACTCATATAAAAGAATGATAAATTAAACTTTCCATCACTTATGATTTGTACCTACTAATTCATCAAATTCGTGAGAATCTTGGCTGATTTATGCACCTATGGGGGATTTTGAGTAGTTTATTAAGCCTTCTTTTGTACTAATTCAAATAACATCTTTGATTTTTTGAATACTTGGAGAATCTACTTTATGATAAGACTATATATATTTAATGATGCATGATGTAAATTAATATCAACAAAATTTTGTGGATTATCACATATTCAGTCTCTTTCTTGAATGTTTCTTGCATATTTTCAAGCAATTTTATGAGTTCAATTGTTCTAAGCTTGGGATTAATTTCCACAAATCATTGGTAGTGAATTGTCCACAAATTTTCAATTTACTCATTGGTAGCTATGTACTAAAATTTTATCTTACATGACCATGACTTTGATGAAGTAAAACTTCATCGCAATGTGTTCTATCATAACACATAGGGTTTTTGAGAAAGCTTGATTATTAACACCTAATAATTGTAGGCTCAAGTATTTCACCCTAGTAGGTAGCTTCTTGAGATATACTACTCCTTTGTAGTTAGTATTGTCTGCAAAACACCTTTTTCTTATGTAGTATTCTCTGACATACACTTTGCTTCTATAGTACTAGTCGTAATACACTCAACTTTTGTAGTACTAGCCTCAATACACATAGCTATTTCCAAGCTATATAATAGGTCTACTATGTATTAAAATACAATAACGAACCTATTCTAATGCACCTCAAACGTACTGAAACACATGCTTTTCCACAAGCATAAAAATAAAACATGTATTCTAGGTACTTTAAGATACCATCCAACTACTTATTCAAAGTATCATCATTTGGATCCAATCGAGAATGCAATTTCTCTAAACTAGAAACTATGGATTTTATATCCATCATGAACAACACATTAAATGTGTAATTATCATGTAGAAATAAAATATTACATTTTATTTTAATTTTAAACATTTGTTGACATCAAGAATCTTCTACCATATGAAGAAGTTCTTAGTAAGATTTCCATTCTTAGTTATGTTCTTAAATTCCTAATAGCTTTAATAGTGTTTTCATATCACAATACCCTACACAGCCAATTGTATGGCTATATAACCTCTCCAAGAGTTTTAACTGTTCTCTGACATTTCAGACTATAATTATTCTAGAGTTTCTAATAGATTTCGATACTTTGATCATGTCTCTGCTCAAGTGGATTTTCTCCACAAGATACCACATCCCTTCGATGCCTAAGACATGTATCATGAATAACTAGTTTGGGGACTTTTAACTGTTGCTTCCTTTGAAGATACATCAATACTCTGTTTTCAACTAGAGGAGTCTTTCATATTATAGCAATCTTGTTTCAGATAGAGGTTTAGTAAATATGCTGGAAATACTACTCATCCATGGATATGAACAAGAGTTACACAACCCCTTTATGCACCATGTCTTGGATATAACTAACTAGGAAACTTGTAAATATTTACTTCCTTATAGTATGCTCCATCTGGAGCAACATCTTTGATGTGAACATTAGAGGAATTTTGGGGTCTAAAATGGTCCTCCTAAGGAAAATAATAAAATAATAGTTAAAATAATAAAATAATATTGATTAATTTTGGAGGAAGAAAGAAAAAAACTACTTTTTGTGTTCATATTTTTGACATATCTCCCTGTGTTTTTACTCAAATTTCGATCGAGAGAGCTCGTTGGATGCGGAATTTGATTCCGCATCCAACGAGTACCCACACTGCATACTTTTGATGGACCCCGCCAGCCCAAAAATAAGAAATACCTGAAAAACGTGATGATGATGTCATCATCACATTTTTTTCATGTATTTCTTGTTTTTGGGGTAGCGGGATCCATCAAAAGTATGCAGTGTGGGTAATCGTTGTATGTGGAATCAAATTCGCATCCAACGAGCTCCCCCGATTGAAATTTGAGTAAAAACACAATGAGATATGTCGAAAATACGAACAAAAAAAGAAGTTTTTTTTAATGACAAATATGTCAATTCAACCATTATGGTTGACTTATTTTATTGAAATTCTATTGGTTCTTGAATTCCAACTCACAAAAACTTATTTTGGCACGTTTTCTTATAAGGCCCATTTTAGACCCCAAATTTCCTCTAATGTTTTCTTGATAATTGAAATAGTCAGAATCTATATTTCCATGAAACTTATTTTCACTGATCGAGACATATCTAAATCCACATACACATGTATCAACTAGGTAACATAACACATGATTTGTTGTACATGTCTATGTACTGACTATAAAGAATATAAATGATCATGGGATCTGTGTAGATATATATAACATCTATGAGATCCTACAAATCTAAACAAGAATCAAATTTATCTTTATGTGTGTGGTCATAGATTTACAATCCATTGTTCTGGAATCCTTTCAATAACTCTACTGAACATTTTTCCTTAACAGAAGAAAATTCTTATCCAATGACTATTACACCTATTAACTTTAAGAATCATCCAATATTCTTACATATACATTCCTTTTGAATATGATTACCATACATGGTTTCTACATAGAACGAGGTTAATTTAACCAGTTCCATTGTTTTTTTTCCAAGATCTATCAAATATATCTTCTCCTTCTCAACATCTAGGATGTGAGATTGATAAATTTGAGTCATCCATCACAAAGACTCATATTCCTCTATATATAAAACATATATTAATATAATTAATATAAATACATTACCTTAATAAGTCTTTACATTTCTACGAATAGAATTAGGGCTTCTATTTTGTCTTCTTCCTAAAAAACATAGGAACTTCCCGATATGCTCTTTTTCAGGATCAACCATCTGATTGACTCCATGTCATTGCCTGATTGTATGTAAGAGAATATTTTTTTCAATACAAGAAAAAAATATTCAAATGATTAATAAAATTACATAACTAAGAAATATAATCACATGAAAAATTTCAACATACTGACAATGGTTCACACAGTTATGTAGATAGACTATATCAATGTTTTGACATAACCCCATTCATATATTATGTGATGTTTTGAAACCTTATATAATTCCTATATCATTTCAAAAATTCATATTTTATGAAGGAAATATGTAGCCCCATATTCATATCTCATGAAGCAAGCATGAATCCCTCCATCTGATATATTATGACCAATCATGCAGTCCTATGTTCATAGCTCATGAAGAAAGCATGAAGCCCTCTATCTCATGTATTATGAAGGAAATTTTCAGCTTTATAGTCCCATGTAAGTATATATCAGTCCTACATAATTCTTATATCATTCCTATATTATATCATATAATATGGACTCTAGAGATAAACGATATGCTAACAAAAGACAAACAATAATCTATATTCTTAACACAATTCCAAAGTCTAGGAATACAAATATCTCTATGATAGTCATTAAATATATTCAAAAACATTTAGATATGATTTATAATAGAATATAAAAACCAAATATAAATTACTTATATTTTATTGATTTGTGTGGGCTCTTTCTTGATCTCTGCACCCTTGCAGAGAAAACCGAAGTCCATATTTATTCACTTGAATGGAAGATATTATTTTAGTGAAAGGATTTCTCCATTTCTTCATTCTTTCCATGAGGAAAATATTCTCCTTCTTAGTGTAGACAACCTTGATTTGGATGCGCCCCTCTTCTTGACTCGAGGGCTTCTTCTTGAAATGATTGGAGAGCGTATCAAAACACTCTCTTGCGATCTTCAATGGAATGATCATGGAGATGATATTGTCATTAAACAAATAAAATATGATATGCTTGGCATTTTATTTATTCTTCTTGAAGTTGAATCTCCCTTCATTAGTGGTAGGATCCTCTACCACTATGGATACATAACCATCAAGGTTATGCTTTTCAATAATATTAGACACCCCTGCCTTCCATGTTCTGAAGTTGAAAGTTCCTTCAAGGAGGTCTTCCGACATAATGAAGATCAATTTCATGCATGCATTATTTTTATCAACTCTTCAAGATATACGTAGGATTAGCTTTTTGCACAAAACTAATATATTTCACGACTTACGCTCTGATACCATGTTGAATTTTTAGCAAAATAGAAGAAGCTTGAACTTTAAAACTTTTATCAATCAATTTCAGCACATGTATCTCATAATTCAGCCACATATGAATATATAAACCACATGTGAAACTCATAAATATATCATCCACATGTAAATCTCATAAATATATCAACCACATAAATCATCTTCATTAATCAGTCATATAAATCAATCAACCATGAGAGACAAGATATACCCTGGGAAAACCCTCCAAACATGGAGGATGAAAAACCCAGGAATTATTTGAGTATTATAGATAGATTTGCAGAGAATGGTATACAACACATAATAATATTTCTCGATAAGAGATATCACCAAAACAATAGATAAGACAGATCTAATGTAACCTTGCAAAAGAACCTATATGCAATTGTATTGAAGTTTCCATATGCCTAGCATATTAATAACAAGCCAAAAACCCTAGCATGCATAAGGTAGTGCATAGGAGGCTCAATAAACATACTAAGAGCACCACATAGTGCATTCACAAGGAGAAGCTAACTAGAACTCCCTCCATGCAAACATTAGCTCCCTTCCTTTCCTCAATTAGATTTAACTGAATGTTCACTATCTTCGACTAAAAGTGAACTGACTTGAACTGAATGTCAATTGACTTGAACTGATTATTAAGTGACTTGAACTGAATTTTAATTTACTTGAACTAAATGAACTGACTTGAACTGAATGTTAACTTACTTTAATTGAAGGTTAACTTACTTGAACTGAATGAACTGACTTGAACTGAATTTTAACTTGAAATGAATGTTAACTGACTTGAATTGAATGTTATCTTACTTGAGCTGAATCATAACCAACTTGAACTGAGTGTTAACTGACTTGAACTAAATGTTAATTGACTTGAAATGAATGTTAAATTACTTGAAATGAATGTTAACTGACTTGAGTTGAATGTTAACTTACTTGAAATGAGTCTTAACTAACTTGAACTGAATGTAAAGTTACTTGAACTGAATGTTAATTGATTGTTGATCACTTAGTTAACAAGATAACATAAGTGTCATCAGTGCTTCATTCTCATGCCATCATGCACAATTTCTATTATTAACTTTTGCATGTATTTCTTTAGTTGACTGATGTATGTTGATTGATGAACATTAAGCTCTTCTTTACTTAACTAATTACATTCATTAATGGTTCAACTGATTCTTTGACTAAGGCATTGATCAAGGAATTCATATTTTACTAAATCTTTATAAGTTAAGTTTACTCAGGTATTTGCATGGGAAGTTCTCATTCTCTTTCTTTATAGTTTATCTCATTATCATTAAATAATTAATGCATGGTCCATATGTGTATTATTTATCCATCTTATCATATCATACTCAAAATAATTATTCCATACATATTGATGATCATATATATTACCCCGATCCATATAGTCACGTGCTAAACTAATTCACTATAGGGATAGGCAATCCCTAAAATAGACTTATAATACCCAGTGACCATGAATAGCAATATATCACATAGTATATCCACATGACTTGATACAACACAAGACCATCTCCAGTTAAGGAGATCCATCTCATAGGGTACCATTTATGAGAATCATTTGAATTTATAGAACACAAGTCCAAACTTGATACAACACAAGTATGGAGTCTTGATACAACACAATACTCCAATCTTGATAAACCACAAGATTCCAATATTGATACAACACAAGATCACAGTACATGCATCCCACCTCAATACACGAGGACATATATAGGACTTGATACAACATAATGTCCTGACTTGATATCGCTTAAGTCTTGGAGAATGAATCCTAATGTTGTACAATCAACATAAACATAGTATCTAAATGTTGGTGCAATACTACTAGAGTTTTCTGGAGTCTTTCTCATCATCTTGAAATAAGATGATTCTTTAGGGAAAAAGGTACATTGGAAGGATATTCAACACCATGGATTTGTTTGCAACTCTTTCCTCTTAGTTAATACATTAGTACAATCTCTTTCTCATGAATTATGTTTATTTATATTCAAAGTGTCTCTCCTTGGCCATTTTCTTAGGTTGATTAAAATATTTTGTAGTTTTCACTCTTGTTTGTATTGATTATTTATAGGACAATCCATTCGAGCTTAAGAACAAGCTTGGAAAAATATCAGGCAAGGAAAATATTCAACAAAAATGTATGTTCCTTCTCCCTTTTTAACAATTTAATTGATCTAGAGAAAGATTTGTGTTATGTACTATTTTGTTCTAGATTTTAATCAATCAAAATAGGGATCTCAATCTTTATTTGTATTGATTGAAGAGTTCCATTAACACTCCTACTTCTAAGACAGGTTCTCTTCCATTGAGTTAGCACCCTTTAAAAATCTTAATAGTTTTCACCATTGAAATTCAAACTATAAGAACTTGTGATGTAATAAACAATAGTGATAGTTGGAATATTAAGAAACCAGTGAAGCTATTGGACAACATATTCCAAATGAACTATGGAAGCATAAATGGAATGAAAAGTTAGGCATGTCCACCCTATATTGTAATTAAAAATATATGCAATTAGTGGTACGATAAAGAGCAATATTACCAAATTGAAAAAAATTTGTTTACACATACAAACAACTATAAAGCTTCAGTATTAACACAAGAAAGTTTGTTGTTTTTCCTAATAGAAGAGGCAAGGTATGGAAAGTATGAAAACATGTCCATGTCCATTTTATCAAGAAACTTAAAGTATTCACACCCAAAATTACCATAAAAAAATTGTTATACCAAAATGAAAAACAATATGTACTGCAAACAAATAAACTGCGTCTTTGTTACTACAAAGAAGCTTAATGTTTTTTATAAGTTAAAACTCAAACATAGATGACATGATATCAAATATTTATGGGAAAAAAGAAGGGAGTGCAAAAATATTCAAATCAAATTTGGAATATCAAATCCTTGATAATATTGACATAATGTTGTTTCTTTGTTTTTCGTAGTCTTGCCATATCATCTGCCCTTGCAAGGTTGGTAGAATGCACAATTACGAGAATTGGTTTGCATGTTTTGAATATGTATATCATGGTAACATTGAGAGACGTAATATATCACATTGTTACACATTTCTTGGCATCACAATTATATTTAAAATTAAACCATGAATAACCATGTTGAGTCAACAACCAAGAAAGTCCTAACACCAACCGATGAGAGATCACAACACCTTACACGATCAATCCTTTGATCAATTCTTGTCCCGATGTAAGTGAGATACATATTTGAACTAGAATAAACAAAAATCATAAACGTGTTTTTCCCACTCAATCCTCCAAAGCACAATTGTCACTTGGATATAGTCATTTTTGGTAATTGTTTTGCGATCAATGTTTAGGATACAAACATTTTCACATAACCCAACAAAACATATTTGTGTCCATAATATTATAGAAAGGAGAAAACAAATTTTATATTAAAAGAAAATTTGTTTTGGAATATTCCTACGATGGAAAACTAAAAATAATGTTAAAAAAAATAGTTGAGGAAAATGGTAACTCCCTAAGTTTTTTCCTTGATAAAAAGTACATGGCGTTGTCCTCACAATGTCTAAACGAAGCACACTCTTTATTTTTCTACATGTAAAATAACACAAAAGAAATGAAACTTTATATGTGGCAAAGAAGAATTTAATTTCTTCCAAATTGGCAACTTCACCAAGTTGTTTGACATTAAATGAGCCTCTAGTTGGATATTTTAAAAATGAGTATAGTAATATTTACCTCTAATGTCGACGCTTCAACTATAGCAAATGACTATGACTATGCAGTAAAGGATGATGGGTATCAAGTAACAATTTTTTAGGAGTAACAAATGATAGCTTCATCTACCATCTCTCTCGCCATTCCTCTCAATTACCAAACCTCATATAAAATAAATATTATCCATAATTGAAATGAGAAAAAATATTTTACCTAAATTAGTTTAAATTAGCTTTCAATTAAGGAGTCAAGTCAACTTAGCTCATTATGCAAAACATATTTTAGTTAAATTAGCTTTCAATTAAGGAATCAAAGCCAACTTAACTGAAAAGAACGAAATGTACGTCGAACACCGAGAACGACCAACAACCAATTAAAATTCATTCATTATCATTTTCAATATTTAACGTTTTATACACATATCCAAGACAACTTTGATATCATATTGAAAAACATAAAATATGAAAATGTAGCCAGGCATATGCATAAAGGGTTCCGATAAAAGCATGGTTGAGAAGTAATCATAGAAGCACCAAGAACGAATATTTCATGATGGGTTTTCTAGGATACCTTTAATTTCTAGGAGCCAACTTGATCCCAACATAAAATCAAGAATATTCACCTTCAACATCCTAAAAACATCCCAACATAAAATAAAAAAAAATGTGTATACAAGACCTGCAAAACCTGGCAATGCACCGTGAACATCAATACATAGATCCATAAATAAAAGATTAGTTTCTTGCATATTGCAGTTATAGACTTGTGGCTATCCAACGCAGATGGGAAAACTTATAAATTGCTTCATTTTATAATCTCAACATGCTATGGCCAGAATTTCTCTTTCAATAATTTCAATAAAGAAGAATGTTTTTGGATTTGTTTGGTTTTAATGCATCATGAATTTATCATTGAATAATACCCCTTCCTAAGGAAATGCAAATAAGTAAAAGGAAAAAATGGATATTTTTGGATGAGCTGGCTAAGAATTCCATGGGTTCCATGGAATTTGTGTCATATTTAGCGCCAAATTTTAGTGTAAGTTTTTTCTCAATTGTGGTAAACAATCTGACGCTAAACATGGTGTTGTTGTACAGTTTCATAAACCGCCAACTGTTGGGCCATTTTTTGCGTCCTTTTTTACTTCCATTTTTTAATCTAATTTTGTGCTCAATTTTTTGCATCTTTTTTTTTACCCTTCTTTGTGCCCAATTTTGCATATAGTATTGCGTCCTTGTTTGCATCCAACTTGGTGCCTAGTTTTGCATCCAGTTTTGCACCTAGTTTTACGTCGTGTTTTGCGTCCAATTTTGTACCATGTTTGCATCCAATTTTGTACCATGTTTGCATCCAATTTTGTGTCCACTGTTGCACCCATATTTGCAGCCAATTTTGAGTCCAATATTGCATCTAGTTTTGTATCTAATTTTTTTATCTAGTTTTACTTCTAATGTTGCATCCCATTTTGCATCCAATTTTGCTTTAGGTGTTCTTTGCATCCACGTTTGCACCCAGTGTTGCATCCTATTTTATATATTTTCTTGCATCCATGTTTGCGACTAATGTTGCATCACATTTTATGTCTTTTTTTGCGTCCAAGTTTGTGGCTAATGTTGAGCCCAATGTTGTGCCTAATTTTGCATCTAATGTTGCATCCAATTTTTTCTTCTAGTTTTGCATCCCAACTTGCATCCATTATTGTGTCATGTTTGACATCTTTTTTGCGCCCAGTGTTACAACTAGTTTTAGGCCCAGTCTTGCATCCAACTATGTTCCCAATTTAGCACCCAATTTTACAACCACTTTTGCGTTTAATGTTTCATATTATGTTGCATCTAGTTTTGGGCCGAGTATTGCATCTATTTTGGCATTGAGTTTTGCACCCAAAATTGTGTCTAGTGTTGAGCCCTATTTTGCATCCAGTTTTGCATCTAGTGTGATGTCTAGTTTTGAATCTAGTGTTGCGTTTAATCTTGCATCCATTTTGCATTTCATTTTGCATCCCATTTTGCATTCATTGTTAATTAAGATATTATTTTCAATTATTAATAGTAAAATATATCAATTTTTATTGATTTTGTGTCAATTTTATTAATTTCAATTAAATATTGAAATATATTGAAGTTATCAATGTTGTTTTAAATGTAACTTAGAAAGATATTCTTCATTGTATTATTTGTATTATTGTTATTATATTTTGTTTTACTTTTATTGTACCTCCTTTCAGGGATATTTTCTCTCCGATCAAAAGGTGTCATTAATGTAATTAGTCATGTAAGAGTCGAGGTAAAACCTTTGTTGTAAGTTAGGGAAACAGTCCCCAAAAGAATATTGCAAAATGTATTTTTTGAGTACCCCTAAGATAGGTAGGCCCAGTAGGGTCTATAATTCGTCCATGTTGGACCAAAAGGTCATGCACATTATCAATATAAATATGAAGCCTCCCTCCGTCATTTGGATACACTACAACCTCAAGTAAGTTTGCTCCAAGAGAGAGAAAGATGAGTTCTCTGTGGAAGAGAAGAAGAATAATTCAGGGAATTTATAGTTTGGTCTTTCTATCTCCATCTAACATTGTACTATGTGATGAATATATATAGAATAAATTGTTGGGTTTTCTCCCTTGTGGTTTCCCAAGATAGAATTCTTGTGTCTTTGTTTTATGTTGTGCTTGTCTATCTTTAGTGATCCTATTGCATATGGTTATGATTTTATGATGCTAAATGTTTTAAGATATTGAATAACCTTTAAAATATAACATGGTATCAGGTACACCATAAAAGAAGGCACTATGTAGTCGAAATACCACTACAACTGCAGCTACTGGAGATTAAGGTTTCATGCTTGAAAAACCCTAGAAGGAAAAATATAGTCATCTTGGAATTTTCACTATAAATCAAGTTTGAGGAAGGATTGTGAACTGGAAATTGGACAAGGCGAAGATAAAATGTTGATGTACCTTGTGTGTGTGTTTCATACTTATAATCGATATACTTCAGGAGATAAGATCCATCCAAATTAGGGTTTCTTCCTCTTCCAGAATTCAGTATTAAACATGTGACCTAGGGAGAATTTATATCTCTTGGGATAGGAAGATCCTAATCAAATTTTGTAAAATGATTCAAATAGGGAACAAAGTTTAGTATCTATGGTGCGATTTTCAGACTCGTAAGTTGAAACAATGACACGTTGTAGTTCGTACAAGTTTGCTATATTGAACCATTCCATAACCATGTCACCTTGAGAAACTTAGCATAAGTTCCACTTAATGTATCCAATATTTATCTAAACTATGGGGTTGGAAAGAAGACAGATCGAGATACTATAGGATAAATTTTTAGACCTTGAGGAGCATAATTTAAGGATATACATCAAAATTAATACAAGACACTACGAGAGACTACAGAAAGGAGCTAGGGCATCAAGGTTTTGGAGTTTCCCTCCAAATAATTTGGAAAAGGACATCACTAGACAAATAGCCTCAAGGAGGAGAATATTTCTATCCATACAGAAGTTCAAGATTCCAATTTTGGAAAGTAAGGGTTTCTCTATGGAACCCTAGGTCAGCTAGATCCAAAATCAACTTGTGCATCTCAAATTACTAACATTATTTCCTTGTTATTTCCATTTAAGGTCCTCATATCAATATGTTGAATCACACCAAGGTTGAGGATAAGCTTCAAGGAGCATATAACTTCTGAGCATGGGAGTATATAATCTCTCTCATTATAGAAGATAATGACTTGGACAAATACATCAATGAGGAGGTTCCAGAACTAGAGGGAGAAGAGGAAAAGGAAAACCACAATAACAACATGATAAGAGTTAAAAGGATTATTGTAGACTCCATGAGTGATAACCTCATCCCTCATGTATCATCATTGAATAATCCTAGTAATATGTTTGATGCTTTAACCAAATTGTTTGAAGGAAATAACATCAACCGGAAGATGAATATGAGGAATCAACTCAAGAATGTGAAGATCCAACATTTAGAAACCATTCAGTCTTACTTCACAGGGGTTTATCAAATAAAGGAACAAAAAGAGGACATTGAAGAAAATGTTGAAAAAGGAGAGATTGTGATGACCACCTTGAATGGTGTTCCAAGGTCATGGGACTCATTCATTCAAGGGATATGCGACAGAAAGAAACTAATCAAGTTCAACAGATTGTGGGAGGAATGCACTCAAGAATAAGCTCGATTAGTATTAAGAGAAGAGAAGATGGGAGAAAGTGATGATCAAGATATAACAACTCGGGTAAAGAAGAACGAAGAAAAGAGGGGGAATCACTCTCACAAAAGACCCAAGAAATTACAAAAGAATCATATATCAAGAAGGAACTACACAAACCTTAGATGCTACACATGTGATGAGAAAGGTCAGTTCCCAAGATATTGTCCCATGCACAAAGGATCCTCCAAGGAAAACAAAAAGAAAAGGAATCATTCCCACACTACTGAGGATGATGAACAAACCAATAAGAGAACAAGGGAGAATTCCTCAAGTGATGACGAATATGTACTTTGATCCAAAAGGATTCAACCTATGATGAATAAGAACTTCTTATCCATCTTAGCATTGGATAAGAAGGCTTGTGATTCTGATTGATGAAGATGAAGGGACACCCATATCTATGACATATAATACTTTCTCAGCACTGCCGATCATGAAAAATACAAACACAGGTCCTCAAAATTAGATGATGAATAAAAGCACACTGTCAGAGACTCTAACTATTCTTGCAAGGATATCAGGATCAATAGGGAGTCCACCCACCAAACAAATAAAGTTAAGTGCTTAAATTGTCATTTCATATATATCTAGTTATGTAAATGATATTGTTTAGTTGTGTACATATTTATGTTAGTTGTTGTATTATGCATGTTTGAGTGTTTGCATTTATGAACAGTATACTACTAACTTGCATGTGATGGGTGAGTAGCCTATGGTGCTATACAAAATTCCATTGCTACTTATCTAGAATGAAACCTCTTTGCTGACATATTGGGAGTAGTTCACACTCTTAATAAAGAGATGTGTTTATATCAGTAGTACTGACAAGTGTTATATAATAAAATGGATTTGATAGATTGTGAACATGATGACCCATTAAAGAGGTATGTTAGTTATAACCAACAAATGATAAGTAAGAAAGATTACTTAATTATGATACCTTTTAGTTGATCATTGTTTTGTGCAATGACTCATTGATGGATGTGATCAAGAATTATTAGTACAAGGAAGTTTGAGTTCATATAACTATATTGGATTGTGTTCTACTAATGACTGTGATGATGCATGAAAATGATATTATTTAAGAAGTGCATGCTCAGGTTTAAAGGACATTGATTAAGAATGATTGTTTGTGATGCATCAATGTAATATGAATTTGCAAGTGTAAAGAGTATTAGATCTTATGTATAAGATTATAATCTAACGTAGATTGTGCTAATGCATTTAATGAAGACGATATGATGTTGACACCTTTAAGGGTACACATTCAATGAGATGCACAATGTAATTTCTGCATAAGCGTAGATATAGTTATAGCTGATTTTACCACACTTAGTAGATCACACTTTTATGGCCTTCCATGTCCCTCTACAGACTCATTAGACCCCCCTTGCTCAATTTATACTTTGATGATCCAAGAAAATCCCTAAAAAACACGTGTTTATTTGTATACATGAATTTTAAGCTAATACCCACATGTACACCCAAGTTGCTCCACTGTAGCCTGCGTACATCGAGAAATGTGCATAAAAACAAAATATTTTGGAGATTTCCTCAATGAGTCCTGAATAACTTGACTCTTGGCCTTCCATATTCCTGGAAATGCTCTGACTTGACCCTTCATTGTCCATTGGAGGGCTATATATTGAACCTCTTGAATGCATTGAAGGAGGAGAATTTTGGAGAGCAAGGAAACTATAGTTCATTGTTGCCTCATTTATTTATGCTTGAATATGAATCCCTTTGTCCCTTTGGAGCACACTTTGTTGCTCTTCCCAATATTTGAATTACCTTGTAAGCTTGTCATTGAGATGGAGGATTGAAGTGGTGGAGGCCTAGGTGGAGGACTCGGTTTCTCTATTTCGACGAGGTGCTGATATAGTTTGTCATTGTTCTATCTCTGTTTATTATTAATAGAAATACCATTTCTCATCCATTACATGTGTATAACTATGGATATTTTATACATGGATGTAGTTATATTTGTTTATACATGATGGTTTTATATATGCTAGAGTAGGCCTAATACTTTTATATATAGCATGCTTGTCTTTTTTGTTGTTGTTGAGAGTGAAGTATGTTAGATTTTTAACATTAAGATAGCATAACATTAGGATATTTAACTGAGAGAACAACAAGCACAACAATCAAACACAAGAGACAATTAACATAGTGTTTTTCCTCGAGGAAACCATAAATGGAGAAAACCCCGCAACTTCCTCAGAGATAGAATCAACACCAAAGTGAAACCCAAAAATAGTAAAATGATCTCCTGACAGCAGTAACCTCTTTCTTCCTTGCCCCAATGTCTTTCTCTTCCTCAGCTATGCGCTACAACTGAGTGTGATTCAGGGATGATTTTAAGGAACCATACTTAATTAAAAGTGTATAAATGTTGGCAAATATTACCAATTCTTAAAATGCCAACTATAAAATGATTGGCGATATTTTTCAAAAAATATTTTAATTTCCAAGGATTTTATATCATTTATATAATAATTTGGCGATTTTTAGGGTGAAAAAATTTTACCCCATCAAAATTGGACGAAACGGGGCTTCAAAAAATGCAAAATGGCGAATGTTTTTTTGGAGAAAAACATGGAAAAATAGCCCACTAGGCTAAAATTCGCCCCTAAAATTATCCCTGGTGTGAGTGAGTGTGTGATAAATAGAGAGGCTAGCTCTCTATTTATACTAATTCCCAACTTGACTAAACCCAACTAGGGCTAACTTCACTAGGTGAGTCTAATAACCCTAGTGCCTCGAAACTGCAGGGACTTTAACCCTTAGACAATAGGAAAGTTAACCACCTTGACTTGACATGACTTGTTTACATTATAGAAACTTCCCGATAGGAACATTGGGGCATGACATGACTCAAGTACATTACAAATACATCCCAGAATAAACATCGAGTTACAATACATAAGAAATACAAGTGAATACATTCTGAAGTTATAATTATATCAACACTCCCTCTTAACTAGGAAGGTATTCTCTCAACACAATTCATCAGCACAAGTCTTCTTCTCTGTATCATCTAGATCATCATTGAGTCTTCGTCATCTTCACCTTCAAGACATCTCTATCTTCAAGTCACCTTCATCTTCAAGTCATCTTCACATGGATCTATATCATCATCACTGGATCTGGATCATCCCTCAATCTGGATCATCTCTGGAGCATCATCTCTGGATCTGGATCATCCCTCGATCTGGATCATCTCTGCTAGATCATCAACAATGAATCTTCATGGGTGCTATCTCATGATTTTTCTCATCACAAGAAGTTCTACAGAGCCAGCCCTTTTTCATGCTGGTTGTAGGCATACCCTCTGTGTAGGTCTTGTCCAGCACTTATATCTGACCCTAAGTCAGAATGGCCTTCCCAACACTTACATTTGATCATGTAGGAACCAATCCTATAATCATATTAGAAAGGCATGCCCAACACTCACATCCATCAACCAATGTCGGAATGGCTCAGCACTTACACTCGGCCATGTGAGGAACCAATCCTCCATGCTGAAAGGCTCTGCACTTATATTTGACAACCAATGTCATAAAGGATCAGCACTTATAGTCGACACATGCGAGGAACCAATCCAACATGCATGTTCGAAAAGGCTCTGCACTTACATTCAACACATGCAAGGACCCAATCCAACATGCATGTTTGAAAGGGCGTGCACTCACATCTAATCATGTAGGAACCAATCCTACGGTCATATTAGAATGGGCCCCAGTCCCAGACTAAGCTACCTGGTAACTGACCAGGTGCCTCCATTCCCAGAATAGCATCCAATGCTTACTTGTGATCATGTAGGAACCAATCCTATAGTCACATCAAAATGGCTCAGCACTCACATCTGACATGGAAGGAACCAATCCTCTCACCATGATAGAATGGCTCATCCCTTACATCTGACCATGGAAGGAACCAATCCTCTCATGTCAGAATGACTTTGGGTATCATCATTTCCCTTTGGAGGAAACCTTGATCTGGAGAACACCAATCTTCTCCCTAAAGTACTCGAACTTCACCCTAGCTAACGGCTTCATCAACACATCAACTATATGTTCCTCTATCGCAATGTACTAGAGCTTCGCTGCTCCCCTCTGCACCATATCCCTGATATAGTGATACTTGATCTTGATATGCTTTGACTTGTCATGGAACACTGGATTATCTAACAACTTCACGCAACTCTGGTTGTCACAATGTATACAAGTAGCATCCATCTGGAGATCAAATAAATCAGACAGTAGCTTTCGCAATCATACTATGTCACAACTAGCTGAACAAGCTGCAACATACTCTACTTCAGCTGTACTCAGTGCCACACAGGATTGCTTCCTATTAAACCAAGAGATCACACCTGATCCCATACTGAAACAACACCCTGAAGTGCTCTTCCTATCGATGGCACTGTCTGCCCAATCTGAATCAACATAACCATCCAGGTTAATCTTTTGATTCGCCTCATATTTGAGCCCATAATCAATTGTACCTCTCAAGTACCTCAGAATATGCTTTGCAGCAATCAAGTGAACATGTCTCATATTTGGAAAGAACTGGATCAAGGTGTTCACAACAAAGCAAATGTCTGGTCTCATGTTTGTCAGGTACATCAAGGACCCAATCATTTGACGATACATCGTAGCATCAACCGTCTCTGATGAAGAATCACTCAACAGCTTCAGGTTTGATGCCATAGGTGTGGTCATAGCCTTGCAGTCCATCATACCAAATCTCTTCAGGATATCTAATGCATACTTCCCTTGTCTGAGGGAGATTCCATTCGCATTCTACCACACCTCCATACCTAGGAAATAATGCATCATACCCAAGTCATTCATTTCAAACTCGGCATCAAGCTTTCTCTTCGTATCAACAATCAACCCATCCATACCTATTACAAACAGATCATCTACATACAATAGGAGCATCACTGGGTTGCCATCTTCAACCTTGTAGTAAAGGTTGGAATTTGCTTTACTCTTGGTAAAGCCCAAACTAGATAGAAAGCTGTCAATTATGCCATACCATGTCCTGAGTGCCTATTTCAAACCGTACACGGATTTCTTCAATATGCACACATGAGACTCCCTGTCATGTGTCTCAAAACCGAGTGGATGTTCTACATACACTTCCTCTTCCACTACACCATTCAAGAAATCCGTCTTGACATCCATTTGGTGTATGTTCCATTTCATTACTGCAGCCAAAGCAATTACCAATCTGATGGAAGTGTATCTAGCTACAGGTGCAAAGGTTTCTTCATAATCTATTCCTTCCTTCTGTGAGAAGCCACGAGCCACAAATCTTACCTTATATTTCTCTATGCTACCATCTGCAGCATGCTTGATCTTGTAGATCCATTTGGAAGTTACAACCGACTTCCCTTCTGGTCTTGGGACAACATCCCAAACAACATTCTTCATGATCGATTGATAGTATTCGATCATAGAATCCTTCCATTCTTTCCATTCTATCGCTTCTTCATAGTTCGAAGGTTATTTATTGATAACATCACATAGTAAGGCTATGTATCTGGAGTAGGATCTGGTACTCTTTATTTCTCTGTGATTCTCTTCTGGAGCCCCATATCTTTCTGCACCTTGGATAATTTCTGATACCCAAGCAGGTTTCCTCTTGTGAGGATTCTTCTCCTAAGGTGGATCTATAGGTCTTTGTGGTTCTTCAAATTCTCGATCTTCTTCTTGAATTTCTTCATTCATTGTTGTATCATGAATTCTAGGTGCTTCTGCTTTGTCAGGTTCTTTAGCAGGACTCTTTCTAGATTTGTTGTAAGTTGTGTCTTTATCAAATGTTACATCCCTGCTGATGTCGATCTTCTTGAATCCTAGGAAGTATATTCTGTAAACCTTCAAGCTTTCAGATTATCCCACAAATATACCCTTCTTTCCTGAAGGATCTAGTTTCGTTCTCTTCTCTTTTGGAATGTGTATGTACACTGGACAGCTGAATATTCTGAGATGGCTAACTTCTGGTTTCTTTTCAGAGAAGACTTCTTCAGGAGTGTTGTTCTCGAGTTCTTTGTGTGGAGTATGGTTCTATACATACATCGCTGTTTTGGCAGCTTTTTCCCATAGATGCATGGGAAGATCCTGATCATGAAGTATTGCTCTTGCAGCTTCCATGATAGTTCTATTCTTCCTTTCTGTAACCCCATTTTGTTGTGGATTATAAGGAGTGGACAAATCCCTCTTAATCCTTGATTCTTTGCATAATTATTTGAATTCATTTGATGTTAATTATCCACCATTATCTGATCGAAAGGTCTTGATCTTCTTTTCTGTGTGGTTCTCAATCAAGGCTTTGAATTCCTTGAACTTGCTGAAAACTTCATCTTTGTTTTTCATGAAGTAAATCCATGTCTTCCTAGAAAATTCATTAATAAAAGAAACATAGTATACATACCCACTTAGTGAACTTGATGGCATTGGTCCACATACATCGGAGTGGATGATTTCCAAGATTCCTTTTGCCTTGCTCTCGCTACTTGGAAATGTCTTCTTTGTATTCTTTCCTTTCGCACATCCTTTGCAGACTGCTTCATGTTTTGCTTGAATTTCTAGAAGGCCTTCAACAGATTGCTTGCAAGTGGTAGTGCTCTATAATGCATATGTGCAAGCCTTCTATGCCAAAGTTCATTTGGCTCTACTATGTCATGGACCAAAGCTTATTCTGGATGGCCTTTCAATTTGTATAATCCTCCTTCTTGTTCTCCGATTACTATTGCATCGTCAATAGTCTTTCCTCTTGACCACATGAGGACTTGGCCATCTACAAATTCAACCCTCATTCCTTTTGCATCCAATGCTGATATGGATAGAAGATTCTTCTTCAGTCTTGGTACAAACAAGACATCCTTCATTTTCATAGAATTTCCAGAGTCTAGCTTGTAGGAGGATTCACCAATACCTTTTATGGGATATCGGTAGTCATCCCCAAGTTTCACCTTATGGGGTGAATTATGTTCGGATGGTTTCTCAAAGGATTCGTCAAACCCTGTCATGTGTTTGGAAGCCCCACTATCAATAAGCCAATATTTTCTTCCATGAGTGACAGTTCCCATGAGAGCAGAGATCAGAACATATTCATCTTCACTTGAAGAGTCTTCTCTTTCTTCTTTTACTCTCTTCATGGGAGGATCATCATCCTCAACAGTGTGAGCATGCTGTCTTATTTTGGAGTTCCTCTTATTCTTGGATCCATTCTTATTCATGGCACAATTTCTAGCATAATGTCCTATTTCATCACATGTATAACATCTGAGTTTGGATGGATCCCTTCTTGCAATGTTATTTTTCTGATGAGAATGCTTACCTTGGTGAGGATAATTTTCCCTTTGTCCTTTCTTGGAGTGTATTGTGAGAGCTTGATATTCACTTCCCATCTTTTCTTCTTGAGCTACTATCCGAGCTTCTTCTTGAGAACATTCTTCCCACAATCTACTGAACTTGACTAACTTCTTTCTAACACATATTACTTGGATGAAAGAATCCCATGACCTAGGGAGGCCATTCAAGGTTGTCATCACAATTTCTGCCTTCTCCACTTCTTCATCTACTACTTCCAGTTGTTCTTTGATCTAGGAGACCCTTGTGAAGTATGAATGGATGGTCTCCTCATTCTGGATCTTTACATTCTTCAACTGGTTCCTTAGAGTCATCTTCCAATTGATGTTCTTCCCTTCAAACAGCTTGGTTAGGGCATCAAACATAGCTTTAGGTGTCTTGAGGGAGGACACCCATGGTATGAGGTTATCCTTGATAGAATCAGCAATGATCCTCTTTTCCATAACCAACTTCTTCTTATGTAAGGCCTTGGCCTCATCTCCCTCTGGAACTAGAACCTCCTCACTGATATAGGAGTCCAACTCATTTTCTTCCAAGACCAGGGAGATCCTATACTTTCAGGCTCGAAAGTTATTAGCTCCCTCAAGATTTTCATCAAGCTTGGTATGATGAGACATATTAACTGAGAACCTCAAATGGAAATACAAAATATTTAGATGTTACCAGGTCAAGATGTCGTATTTGGATTTGGAGCTGAAATCCTACAGTGTTGGTTCAAGAGCATATTAGGGTTTTGTTTTTCTAGAGTTCTGTCCAACCAAATGCTTTGAATTTGATCCCTAAATTTGATTTTGGGTAGAAGATCAATCTAGGCCTGGGCTCACTAAAAAATTCCACTTCTATGAAAAGCCCTAATTTTTGGCAGTAGTGTCAGGTCCAAAACTGAAAAACCTCAGAATTGGATTCTGCTTCGACAGAAAGATGCGCCCTAGGGAGGAGAGTTATTCCACCCTAATTTTGCTGACAATATGTGGAGAGAGATCCACAAAATAGGAAAACCTAGTTCCCATAGCTGCACACTGTCTTCTTCTCAGGTTAGCTCTGATACCATGTTATATTTTCAACACTAAGCTAGCATAACATTATGATCTTTAACTGAGAGAACAACGATCACAACAATCAAACAAAAGAGAAAATGAACACAGTGTTTTTCCTCGAGGAAACCATAAATGGAGAAAACCCCGCAACTTCCTTAGAGATAGAATCAGCACCAAAGTGAAACCCAAAAATAGTAAGATTATCTCCTGACAGTAGTAACCTCTTTCTTCCTTGCCCCGATGTCTTTCTCTTCCTTAGCTATGTGCTACAACTGAGTGTGAGTGAGTGTGTGATAAATAGAGAGGATAGCTCTCTATTTATAGTAATTCCCGACTTAACCAAACCCAAATAGGGACAACTTCACTAGGTGAGTCTAATAACCCTAGTGCCCCGAAACTGCGGGGAGTTTAACCCTTAGACAATAGGAGAGTTAACCACCTTGACTTGACATGACTTGTTTACATTATAGAAACTTCCCGATAGGAACATCGGGGTATGACATGAATCAAGTACATTAAAAATACATCTTGGAATAAACATTGAGTTGCAATACATAAGAAATACAAGTGAATACATTCTAAAGTTACAATTACATCAACAAAGTATAAACACAGATGTGTTGGAAAAGCTCAACGGGGATCTACATCAACTGTCCGGAATAATGTATGTTATGTATCTGTTAGTGTTAGCAACATTTGTTTCTCTTGCATGTTGGAATGGATTGATTTCTGGTGTCATTCAGTATGTTGTGGTCTACCCCAAGCCATAGGAAATTTCTCTCCGTAACAGAATTAGCGACTCTGCTAGGGAGGTTCCTTGTTTTTCTTTGGGGATTGGGTCCACAATGTGCTTGAATTTATCTTTGTTTCTCTATTTTTTCGTGTCGGGTCCAGAATTATGTTTTCCCATTAGTGATCATCAAAGTAATTTTGGTCTTATCTTATCATTTTACCCCATTTCTCTTTCAGTATGCGGGTTTTTTCCTCACAGCTACGTATACATGCGGGTTTTGACTGAACAACCATGCATACACGTAGGTTTTCTATGAACAGTCATGTATGCTTATCTTTTCAATGTTATATGGATGTTTGAGAGGTGTTGGGTGAATTTTGAATGTTGTTGAGTCTTCCTGGGTGTTATTGGTGTCTATTTACTGCCTTTGTTTTTGGACATAGACCTATTTTATTTACTTCTTAGTTAGAAGTGGTTCTTGTGATCTTTTTTATTTTCCTTTTATTTTTGGTATTATTTCATTATAATTCTTTTATCTTAGTGTCTTGTTTGTATTTTTTCTGATAGTTGTAGCAGGGTCTGGGAGTTGTAGAGTCTTTCATTGCATTTACATATCATTTATTTCAAAAATACAAAAATATTTTTCTTTTTGCATGTTAATGCATTTTTTCATTTGCATAGTACTTGCATTACGTTTTCTTAGTTGATTAGTAATCATGCTTTCATATAGGAATGGTTGCATTCTCATTTGGAGGAAAAATATGCATCTCATGTAGTGGCATACCTCGTTTTCACATTAAAGACAAAATTGCACTTGGCGTTGTTTGTTAGGTGTGCATATTTACTTTCATTGCTGAGTCATAACACCATTGGTTGCATGGTCATTTCCTTTGAGTAATCAAATCCTCTAAAATCAACGCTTAACTTAAAATGAATCACATTTTTATTTGATAGGGTACATCAACAAGATTAGGTTTTAGAGTCTTGGAATAGGTTTTTGTGAGAAAATTTATCCAAGACTACTAGACAAAACACAGTAGGTGTATGTCTAGGTGAGAAAGTGAAATCCTTGGTATAATTAGTGTTCTCAAAAGGCTCCTCTTACACAGGAGTTAAGGATGAGGCAGCGTACATGTTTTTGGTGGGGATATCCCCTTTCCACTCTCTGTGCAGTGTCAAAGATATTTCTAGGATATTATTCATATTTGGGGGATTTTGAGGTACCTTTGGCTCTTTTGAGCTTTGGGCTTTGTTACCCTGCCCATACAATCAATCCCTCATGCAATTGTCCACCTGAGCATTGGTTATATTCGGATGACCTTAGTTTCCTTACCTAGGTATCGTAGGGGGTACTTGCAGAGGTTATTCTCTGAGTGTCCTAGCCAGGTAGCGGTTGAAAAAAATAGTCGCTTTATGCGTTGAAGATGAGGGCCACTATAATTGGTTACACACCTCCGCTTGTAGTGTATGGGAGTCTCAGGCCCTTCCTATGAGAGACATACCTACTACATTCGGGAGCTCATTTATCCTCCCCTTGGATTGCTTGCATTTTGGCCTATATTTTCTTAAGAGTGTGCTCTATGTGCACTAGATTTCTCTAGGGTTCATAATTAGTTTGAGTCTCTTTATTTTTGTGGAGTCATTGTGGATCGAGGAGAGAAATTTCGTCGTTCACGACGTTTAGCAAGTCTTCCAACTTCTACGTCTCCTCCTCCTTCATGGAAGAGAGCCAGAGATTCTGAAAGGACTCATACTCACCATGATTCACACATTGATCTCACTATGATTCATACATCTGAAATCCTGGAGGCCCCTCCTTCTCTGCCTCCTAGGGTGGGGAATGTTCCAGATAGTGTATATGGGACTCTGGAAGAAGCCAATCCTTTTGAGATTGTTGTGTCATATAATGCATGATACCATTTTTTAGATGATGTAAACACTAACCAATGATATTCTTCACATAGTTAGAGTGGTGAGACTCATCTAGTACCCTCTAGCAATGGCCCATTTATATTTGGCATGCCAGACCTTTCGGAGGTCGTTTTCTCAGTTAATGATGGATCTGGTATAGATCCTAGTACTATTTTTGGGGGCACTACCATCCCTTTCTGTGTGGATAGGTTATCTACAACGACGATTGCATATCAAGCTACTCTTGGTGTCATTGTAGATCCTAGTACTTCCTTTTCGCAAACGGAGGAGGAGGACCCCTTTGCACTACCTGCTTGGGTGATTGCATCGTCACACTCTCATGAAGGATTCAATGACACTTTTCCTTCAGATGAAGCTATTATTGAAGCCATGAATGGTTTAGATGGGCCTTGGGAGGAGTTACACCATCGATCCTTAGTGAGAAGGTTGGTAGTCCCGTATTGAGTATGATGACTATAGGGCGATCCTTAGCGAGATGGTTGGTAGTCCCATGGTCCCATTAGGAGATCCTAATAAGTATGCTGAAGGGAACAGGGCTAGTTTTTCACCAACTATCCCTATCAACATTTCTCGAATTCCTGGAAAAATAGATAATGTTTACATTGGGGCGGATTGTTCCCTTGATGAAATTGAATCATACACTAAGCCCTTCAAATAATTTCGATATTTTCTTGCTTGGTAGTATGATGAAATGTTGGGAATAGACCCTTGCATTGTTGAACATGAGATTAAGACCTCTCTGGATGCTAGACCTATTCAACAATGCTTGCATGCGATGAATCCCCGTAAGGCACCCGCTATTAAGGAAGATATATAGAAGTTGCTTAAGGATAGATTTATCTATCAGGTTCCCTTGACTAAATGGGTATCCAATCCTATTCTAGTTAATAAGAAAAAGGGAATTATCCATGTCTGCATTGATTTTGGAGACCTGAATAGAGCTTGTCCTAAAGATAACTTTCCTACACCATTCATAGATCAGATTTTGGATGAGTGTGTGGGAAGTTAGGTGTTTTCGTTTATGGATGGATTTTTAGGGTATAATAAGATTCAGATCAAACTTGTGGATCAACACAAAATGACTTTCATTTTTCCTTCACGTACATTTGCATACCAGAAAATGCATTTTGGCATTAAAAATGATGAAGCTACTTTTCAACGAGAAATGACCTTCGTTTTTCACGACCTTAAGCAAATTATTGAAGTATATCTTGATGATTTAGATGCTCACTCTCATTTGGGTCATCCTGAGCATTTGCGCTTGGTTTTCGAAATATGTTGTTGATATCAAATCCGGTTAAATCCACAAAAGTACATCTTTTGCATGAAAATAGGTGATTTACTGGGTTTTATCATTTCTAAGGAGGGAATTAGGGTCGAACCTCTTAAGGTTGAGGAAATACTTTGATTGTCTCCCTCGCACACTATTAGACATCTTCATATTTTGCAAGGGATGGATAACTTCTTGCGAAGGTTGGTTGTCAATTTTTCCAATTTGACCAAGGGTTTCATGCAATTTTGAAGAAACACACTCCTTTTATTTGAGATGAGTGATCCCAAGAGTCTTTTGATGCATTGAATAAATCCTTGGAATTGGCCCCCGTGCTTAGTCCACCTAACTATAGCCGCAATTTCTTGTTATATGTGGCCATGTCTCAAGAGCCGATTGAAATGGTTTTGGTTGAAGAGGATGAGGAGCTCCAAGAGAAGGCTATCTATTATCTTAGCCAAAACTTCATTGATTCTGAACTTCGTTATACTAATGTTGAGAATCTAGCCTTAGCTACCATCCATGTGGTTCAACGGTTGAGACATTACATACTCCTTCACCAGACTTTGGTTGTGGCTTACATCAATCCATTTTAGTTTGTCCTAAATAGATATATGATAAGGGGAAATACAATAAATGGATTGTGATTTTGCAAGAGATCGATCTTGAATTTGTTTTGGAAAAGTTGAAGAAATCATTGATTTTTGTGGAGCTCATATCAGATTTTCCTAGTTTGGATGAATTCTAGGTTCATGAAGAATCTTTTGTGGATGATCATGTCTTCCTCATTTCAACTATGGACCCATGGTATGGGGATATTGTTGTATATTTTCAAACTTTGAATTTCCCTCCTCACCTCTCACAGGATGGGCGTCGATGGTTATGACATGTAGCTAAGAACTACCTCATTGTTGGTGTCACTTTGTATCGCCATGGGGTTGATTCCATTTTACATCGTTGTTTGGCCCGTGAGGAGGATGGGGCTATGCTTAATAATTTCCACGGAGGGGCATGCGACAGTAATTTATATGGTCTTTCTATGGTCCAAATGTTTTTGAGAGTGAGCTATTTTTGGCCGTCGATATTCAAGGATTGTGTTAATGTGGTCAAGAGGTGCCACTATTTCCAGGTGTTTGCACATAATATGCACTGACATCTCACCCCGTTACATCCGATCATCACTGTTGGTCCCTTCACCAAGTGGGGGGTTGATTTTATGGATTGCAACCTAGCTTCAGCTGGGGTGCATCATCATATTATAGTGGTTGTAGGTTATTTCAAAAAATGGGAAGAGGCTATGCCCACTATCAAAGCTGATGATGAGACAATCGCACATTTCATTTTCAATCAGATTATCACCCAGTTTGGTATCCTGAGAGAGCTTATCACAGATCATGGTAGGAACTTTCAAAACAATATGATGGATAAGCTATCTTTGAAGTTGGAGTATAGGCAAGAGTAGTCCTCTTCTTATTATCATCAAGAGAATGGACAGGTTGAAGCTATGAATAAGTCCCTTAAGTCCATTTTCCAAAGAACCATCATATTAATTCTTGCACATGATCTAGGAACTAAGATTCAATCTCATCAAAGAATTATTAACAATTACTCATGAATTGGAAGTTTTCAAGAACCAAATAAGTTTCCTCTCTGTATATTATATAAACAATAAAGGATTACAATACCATGCATGAGCCATGGCTTAACTCAATGAAGAATTCGAATAACTAAGGGACAATTCGAATTCCCATGCATGAGTCTAGCTTAACTGACTCTTTGCCATGCAATACCACTCAGTTAACCACTTGACAAAAACCTTAATTGACTCACAAATCCTTA
>LPNX011206878.1:332646-356023 GCA_001517045.1 Pseudotsuga menziesii | reverse complement strand
TGGTAATTAATGCTCCACTGATGTCAATTAAACTTAGGATAGTGGTTTAACTAGGCTAATTTGACCGAAAGAGTGTGTATGATGGTAAATGTCTCCAACACATCACACAAATCAAAACTAATTGGCACATCATGTTGTACTCTGCTTTGTGGGCCTACCGAACTGTAGTTAATACTGCCACCAATTTTTCTCCATATCAGTTAGTACATGGGGTGGAGTCAATATTATTGATTGAATGTGAAATCCCTTCTTTGAAGCTAGCTGCAGAACTTTTACCAGAAACATTTGAGTTAGAGGAATGTCTGGTACGCTTAGAGCAGCTTGATGAGAAGCGTCGAGATGCCTTAGTGGCTCTTGAAGTAAACAAGCATCATGCTAAGGCTCAATATGATAGTATTTCTATACCCAGAAGTTTAGTGAAGGTGACTTAGTTCTCTTGTATGACCAAGCTTGTGAATCTTAGGAGCGAAAAAGTTCAACCCCATGTGGCATGTACCTTACATAGTCAAACGAGTGTTAGAGGGCTTACGAGCTAGTATATTATGAGGTGACAACCTTAGTGAAGCCTGGAAATGGGCTATCTTAAAAGGTACTATGCGTAATTCACAACCAAGGATGATACATTGTATACTATTGTACAGTTACATAGTTTAGTTTTGGTCTTCTTGTAGTGATTGGGTTTGTTGACTTTCTTCCGTTTCTTGTGGCAGATGTTGACAGAGTCTTTGGTATATGTAGGATACGCTGACGGTGTCAGCTGCCACACCCAAAACTCAGCTTTGGCTGCTTGGGTGATCTATATTCCTACGGGTCAAGTTTTTTCTTCATGAGGTGTATGTCTCCGGTCTTCATCGAAAAATATTTTTGAATATAGTGTCATGCTTGAGTTACTACACGACTGATACAAAATGCACATCAAGGCCTCTAATATTGTGGAGCATGGTGCTGATCATGAAAACACACGAAAGTCGTATCCAGCCATCTGAACAACCAAACCCATGCATGGGGTACACCTACTACCTTTCGCTGCATCACATTGGGAAAGTCCTCGACTTGCGCCATGGGCACCCTATGTGTCAAATGGACAAAGTTTTTTTAGGTACACACGGTACTCCCAAAATACCGAACACCTAGAGAAACCATTTCACACAAACAAATCATAGATCAATACACCGATGTTTGTCACGTGGTAAAAACCCTCGAGAGGGAAAAAATCCACAACCTCAGCCAAATAGCTACTTGGAGCAATTTATTATGCAAAAGAAAGAAAGTTACATATGAGCTTCTCATAATCAATCAACTAGCCAAGGACCCTCCATGCTCTTTAAATAGAGATCATGGACCAATCGGGTGTTAAGCCATAGATCAATGGTAGGTATGATCTAAGAGAAGTTGAATCGTCGGATCACTTTATGTCTAGAACATATCGTGACCATCAGATTAGAATATTTACAAATGCATACTAATGCATACTAAAGAAACACACTTTACCTAACGAGTATATTACACAAGTTGATCTTACCTAACTCCTAAGTGTCTAAATATCCTAACATTCCCCCTTAAGAACAACTTGGGATAGGATTGCAGGATTTACAAAAGTGACACTATTAGGAGAAGGAAGGAGGCATTAGAGCCTATCCCCCCCTTAAGGACACATTCCTGAACTCCTAATATAGATCAAAGTTTAGAAAAACTCGCTTCTGTCAGAGACTTGGTGAAGATGTCTGCAACTTGATCATCTGTAGGGAAATAAAGCATTTCAAGAACACGATCATGAACAAGATTTCTGATGAATTGCATGTGTAGCTCAATGTGTTTGCTGCGTTGATATAGAACTGGATCTTTGGCAAGATTGATGGCACTTTGATTGTCGCACCAAAGTGGAGTAGGCTGCTGCTGCTCGAATCCAAACTCTGAAAGGATCTGTCGAAGCCATAAATCTTCTTGAATGGCATTAACTATGGCTTGATATTCTACTTCTGCTGAAGAAAGAGCAAGAGCTTGTTGTTTCTTACAAGCCCAAGTGACAGGTCCAAATCCCAGACTGAAAGCATAACCTATATTAGAATTTCGATCATCAGGATCATCGACACAATCTGAATCAGTGAAACCAACCAACAAAAGTTTCCCCCCTGTACTGTACTGAATCCCAAACTGAATTGTACCTCGAATATATCGAAGTATTATTTTTGTTGCTTTCCAGTGACTTTCATGAGGTGTTTTCATATAATGGAAAACATGACCAATGGAAAAGGAAAGGTCAGGATGAGAATGAGTCAAGTATAAGAGACTACCAACAAGTTGACGATACAAGGTGGCATCTACTTCAGGGGAAGTACAAGTGGTAGAAAGTTTGACTCCAGACTGGAAGGGAGAAGGGGATGGTTTACAATATTCCATCTGAAAGTGATGAATAAGGTCACAAGCATACTTAGACTAGGAAAGAAAGATTCCTTCTTTAGTTTGCAAGACTTAGAGACCAAGAAAATAATGCAAATGTCCTAAGTCTGACATTTCAAAATTTTGCTTAAGAATGGATTTCACATGAGTTAAAAGTTTAGGGTCACTACCAGTAAGGATAATATCATCAACATAAAGAACAAGTATGATGAGATGGTTTCCTACTTTCTTGGTATAGACATTGGGGTCAGAATGGCATCTAGAAAAACCCATGTCAAGGAGAAAGCTATCCATTTTGGCATACCAAGCTCTAGGAGCCTGCTTAAGGCCATATAAGGATTTCTTAAGGAGACAGACAAGGATAGAGTTATCCTAAACATATCCAGGAGGTTGTTCCATGTAAATTTCCTCCTATAAATCACCATGTAAAAAGGCAGACTTGACATCCATTTGATGGACTTCCCAGTTATGTAAAGCTGGAAGGAAAAGAACAAGGCAGATGGAGTTCATTTTTGCGATAGGACCAAAGGTTTCATTGTAATCAATCCCTTCAACTTGGGAAAAACCTTTGGAAACTAACCTTGCCTTAAGTATTTTAACACTTCCATCTGATGCATACTTAGTTCTATAGACCCATTTACATCTGACAAGTTTTCTTCCTTTTGGAAGAGGATCAAGATTCCAAGTATCGTTTACCATTAAGGAACGATATTCTTCATCCATAGCTGCATCCCAATTTGGATTTCCTGAAGCTTCTACAAAGGTTTATGGATCATGATTCTCAGAAACTTGAGCCAAAAGAGAAGAGGCTCACTGAAACTGAGAACGTGTTCGACGTTGATCTCTAAGATCACCGAAAAGATCACCAGCTGCTTCACATGTTGAACAGACCCATCTAGGAAGCATTGGTGCTGGTGCAACAAGAGGAACATGAGAAGGCGGAGGTGTATTTTCATCCTCGCTGTCATCATCAGAAACTGGAGTTGGAAACCTATCAAGGAAGTTGGAAGAAGAAGAAGAAGGCACAATCTCTGAATCAGGCTCATAGGACAAAGATGGCACACCCTCCAAGCTAGGCTCGTAGGACAAGATATTTTCATCAAATTGAACATCTCTTCTAATGATTATATCATGAGAATGTGGCTGAAGAAGTCTATACTTTTTTACATCTTCAGAATATCCATAAAATATGCCCTTTCACTTTTAGGCTGCAATGCTTTCCATTTTTCATCCGGAATGTGAGCCCATGCTTCACAACCAAACATACGGAAGTGACTTACATCTAGTTTAATTTTACTCCATGCTTCTTCCGGTGTTATACCTTGTAAAAAATTAGTGGGTGTGTGATTAACTATGTAATTTGCACAATTTATGGCCTCAGCCCAATATTGAAGACTTAGTCCCTTATAGATTGGATCATACAATTAGCCATTTCTTTTAAAGTGTGGTTCTTCCATTCAGCTACACCATTTTGTTGTGGTGTATATGGAACAATGTGTTGTTGTTGGATTCCTTTTTTAGTGCAGAAAGTAGTGAACTTTTTGTTAACATATTCTCCTCCATTGTCAGATCTTAACTTAATAATTTGATGACCAGATTGTTTTTCAACAAGGTATGCAAAGAACATGTTAAATACTTCGCTCTTAAGTTTTAGGAAGTAAACCCAAGTGCGTCTGGAGTAGTCATCAATGAAAGTTAAGAAATATTTGAAACCATAAAAGGAAGCAGATGGAAGAGGACCACACAAGTCACTATGCACAAGCTCCAAGGGATCCGAGGCGTGCTAAGAGACATGTTTGTCAAAACTGTTCCGATGATGTTTTTCGAATACACAACCGGAACAAACACCATCCTTGCAAGATACCATCGGAAGATCAGTCACCATATTTTCTTTACATAGTTTTTGTAATGAGCGATAATTTAAGTGACCAAATCGCTCATGCCAAAGTTTTCTCAAGTTATCACTATGAACAGCAAAAACTGAAGGAAAAGGTGATGACCCAAAGTTGTTAAATTTGTACAACCTAGTAATATCATCAACATTTCCAGCAGCAAGGAAATTTTGAGGATTGTTGGCCCAGGAAAGGGGCATAAGAAGTAACTTCGTGCACGCAGCCAAGGAAGATGCGTGCGTGCACGATGGAGGCAAAGGAAGAGCGCAAAGGGTGAAAAGGGACCGTGAAGGTAGAACAGAGGAGTGCGTGACAAAGGAAAGGCAAGCACAAATGCGCACAAGGAGGAAACAACCGAAAAATCATAGATACAGGATCCAGATCATGGCTGTATAAGACGGTGTAAGCCTGCAGCTATGCACGTATGAAAAGATATTTGTAAGTTAGGTCAATAGTGCCTCGTGTTAAGCAATGATCACCATAGATGTAACCAGAGGGGTGGCTTATGGTGATGGCTAATAGACTATCAAGATGCAGTTGGCCTTGCGTGGCCATGTAAATTAGTATAAATAGGAAAGATGCAATAGTTAGAGGTTTAAATTTTTGTTAGTTGTAAGTACAAAATGAGTTAATAGACGAGAGCTGTATATAGTTGCAGAGAGCAGGTCTAAGAGAGGGTAATTAGAATAATGAAAGGAGAAAAGCTCTGCTAGAGTGGTGCAGACGCGAGGTGAGTTGATCCAGGCTATGTGCAGATCTGTAGGTAGTATCAGTAGATTAGGAGGAATAAGATAGAGAGCATGAGAACTATGAGTTTGAACTTAAAGACATATCTCAAGATCAGTCTGCATCCTGCAGATTGCAAGGTGCTATACCCTTTCTCATTCTAGATGAAGATAACCTTGGTGGTTTTTCCCAGATGGGTTTCCATGTTATTTCGTGTGTCCAAATGAATGATTGATGTGGTGACTAGTTATATGATTGATTCGTAGTTTCTTTCTGTATAATGCTGATGTATTATAGTCTTGAATAATTCCCATCACAGGTAAATGAATGAATAGAATGCACTGTAGATTGAATCAGCACATGTATATTTTGGTGCAATTCCCGTTATGCATTTCGACTTAGGTCATAGAGTTAATTGAATTAAATTCAGCTGCACCACACCAGTTGCGCTAGCTATGAGGAAGAGGGGAAGACCAAGTCGTGCACGATGACATATAGTTTTGTTCATTCGCGGAGGACTAAATCTGCTATCTAGTCACCCTGCTGCCTTCGTTGAGCCCTTGGTTATGAACCAAGGGACTATACTTCCCTGACAATCATGGAAACTTGGTTCTGATAGTTACCCATCTATGAGATATCTCAGGTGAGACTGCACCTACTTCGCAAGCATTGATGATGGGGCTTGCTCTATTGGGTTGGTATCTCGGGTAGTTGTTGGATCGGTGGGATGCACAGGACCTGGGTCACGCAATTGGGGAAAACTGGTCAACAAGGATTTTTAAAATCCCTGATTACAACTTGGTGAGGAGTAAATGTCACAGTTTTACCTTCACCCGAATGAGTAATTTGATAAAATGATAACAAATTGCAGGAAATTTTTGGAACACATAGTACATCACTGAAATGACCATTTTCTACTGTAACTGTTCTAGATCCTACAACACTTAGAGATCTATCATCACCAACAAATATTTGTTTGGTGTTACAATCATGCATAGTAGAAAAGATGGCTTGATCCTTAGCCATATGATAAGATGCTCCAGAATCAACAAGTCATTCATTTGAAGTAAAAAAAGAAGATGCAGTATAAGAGTAACTAAAAGCACAAAGTGCATGTCCATGAGAGGTAGCTTTTGAAGATGAATGTAGGATGATGTGGTGCTTCTTCATTGCTACTTCCAAGGCTACCATCTTCTTGAAACACTTAGATTCATCATGATTATCTTTCCCACAAAAACTGCAATGGCGCTCAGTCTTCTTTCCTTTTGGCTTGGTTCCTTTGTCATTTTTTAAAGAAGGAGCTGACTGAGAGGGTTTGGGACCCTTGTTTTTCTTTTTATTGCAAAAATTTTGTTTCTTGGGAGGCTTGGACTTTTCTTTCTGTTGGGACAATAAGGGTTTCCTAGATGTATCTGCATTGTTAATTATTCCAAGATGAATGACCTTATCTTGCTCTCTAATTAAGGAATCACAAAAGGATTCAAGACTAGGCTCTTGATAGGTAGCTGCAGTCAAGGATTCTTTCATGGAGTAAAATGTAGATGTAACACCCTAGTTTTGACCCCGTTGCATTAAACGTACATGATGTATATATTGTAATAATCATGGTGCAGAGCTAAAGGCCAAGGCCCCACCATTGGTTGGTTATGCTATGTTTTGGATTTAAATTTGTCACCGATGGTACATCGGGGCATGCGGTATATATTATGTTGGTCATCATGTAAATATGCATCTATAATTAATTAAATGAACCCGACCAGCTACGATCGCGGAAACTAAATCGAAAGGGGCATTATTTTCACAAGGATAAGGATGTGGGGGAATTTGTCAAACCTTGGCCAATGGGGTAAAAATCCATGTGTCACCTCTCTTTGTTTTATCCCAACCACTTTCATTAAGAATGGCAGCTGGTGGTTGAGGCAGTTATGGTCTTGGAAGTGGGGTGACAGGACTGTCAGTCCTCACCCACACGCACACTCTACCCATGATTTTGCTTTTCATCCCTCACGCAGACATTTTTTCTGGGCTCCACGAGTTGGAAAAAACCCATGCGCTACAATTTTGCACCCTCTCCATTGTTGTTCATTCTCACGCAGAGGGATTCCTTCTCGTTTTTCATCTTCACGCACAGGATTTTGCTGGATTTACCCACACAGTAGTTTTCTTCTGCGGATTTGTGAATAGTGTGGCCGTATCCTTTACTCACGGGCTGATTCGTGGGTTCTGCATTGTGGTTGATTCACGCACCGGTCGTGAGACTGTAAATTCGTCCCCATTGTGGTCTGCGTACGTTTTTCCCAGCAGCATTGGTTGTGCAAAATGGGTCGTTGTTCCCCATGTTATTGGTAATATGTATGCTGATGCGTTTTGGAGCTGTGGTGTTTTTCCCCCTGTTGGAATTGTGTTTGCTGTTGTGTTTGGGATCTGTGTAATTCGTTGGGGAGTCTTTTCCCTATTTAAGCTGTGATAGCTAATTGATTGCATACGTGCAATGGTTGTTCTTTGGACTGTGTAAGGAGCAGGGATGTTGGCTTGGTTTGCTTGATAAACCTGGTGGTTGGAAACCACACAGACAGAGCTATAGGGCTGGCCTTCTTCTCCATCACCCCTGAATAGCACTGGAAGGTAATGCAGGGCTTGAGGGACTGTGTAGCAGAGAAGGGACTGATTCCTTGTGTTGGGTGTGTTTGGGTGTCTTAGAGGTTAGGCTAGTTCTGGTGTAGGTGTTCTTGGCTCTGTAATGAGCTCACCAGCTTAGCATTTAGCCTTTCCCACTCCTTGATGGCCTGATAAACCCAACTATGTTGGCTTGGCTGTGTTTTGTATATCCCTGGCTATGTGTAAGCCTTCTAGTTCCCTTATTCCTTGGAGAATCATGCCCAGCTCAAGGGTGGCAGTGCTGCTGAGGGATTAAGGAGCACGCTGACCTATGGTTGGGTGGAACGTTGCAGCGACGTAGCTGGTTGCGGATCGAGTTCTTCATAAGATAAGTGATTTTGTCCATTTTACTTCTGCAACTATAAACTGTAAATTCTGTTAATGAAAATGATGAACATGTTAAATGAATGCTTGCTTAAATGTATGATGTTTCCATTGTGTCTGATAGATGATTGCATTTGTGCATGGTAAATGTTCATGTGTGTATGTTTAAGCATTCTGTTTTAGCAATTTTGTGAATGTACATGTTCATGGGGCTCTTAGCCCGGGTGGTTTACGCCACGAGTCACGTCCTCTTTTCCAGTCGAATGCACAGGGACGTGACAGTAGATACAAAAAAAGAATATGCAGGTCCAAGTTTGGAAAGAATATGATAAATACATTGTGTGTCTTCTTTCTTAATCTTGCATTATTCACATAAGAGTCTAAGAGTTTTATACTTAGATAAATAGTCTTGAATGCATGAAAAATAACTTGGATTCAAAGAAATCAACTCATTCTCAAGTTGATGACCTCAAATTTCATTGTGTTTACCAACACAGATTCCAACTTTTCCCAAGCTTTATCAGGTTCATCAATTCCATATATGTGGAATCGTAAATCAATAGAGATTGGCATCCCAATCAATCCACGAGTTTCATCACATCTATTTGCCGATTTTATTTTCTTATCATCATCAATGGGTTCTGTTTCTTTCCCTGAGGTAATTCTGAAAAGTCCCCTACTTCTTAGAACATCCTCCATACAAGATTTCCATGAGAAATAGTTATAAATGGTAAGTATAATATCACAAGGGGCGGCCATACTTGAAAATAATGGCTGAAAGAACAGAAACTAACTGCCTGGATGCAAAGAGCTCGAAAAATCAATTTGTTTAAAAAAAATGGCACTAAAAACTAATTCTGAATGATGAAGTTATGCTTGATTAAAGAAAATGTTGAAGGTGTCCCCAATAGTGACATGGAAAATATTAACTTGACCAACTAAAAAAAAGAAACCCCCTCTTCCCAAGATCAACCTTTGAAAATCACTTTACGATAAAGTTGCTTTTAAGTGAATCACTTTTGTTGAATAAGTGATGTTCACTTTTACAATAACGTTACTTTAAATAGTGCGGTAATAAATTAAAAGATTTAAGTGACTCACTTTTTATTTTATGTTATTTAAGTGAGATGCACTTTTACAATAAAGTAACTTGAAAATAGAAATTGCATGCACTAAAAAGTAGCTTAATAAGACTTGAACTCAAGACCTATTAAGGAATAAAGCAACTTTGGACCAAGTGAGCTAAGTTTAAAAGGTACGTAAAAGAATGGAAAGAGAAAGGGTCTTTTTTTAACTCTTCTCTCTCATTCTCCATGGTTGCATTTTTTTCCTACAAATCACAAAAAAATGAAAAACAAAAACAAATTTTTTTTTTCCACACTATGGAGTTAGATCTTGGTTAGCTTACCCGGAAGGTCTACATTTTCAGGATTTCTCGCTATTTCTCATTCGTTGTGATCACACAAGGTGCACGACTAAGAGAATACATAGCCAAGAAGACAAGAAAAAAAATTTCCCTTTCTATTTCTGATTCGTCGCTATCACGCAAGGTGCACGGCAAAGAGCATACGTAGCCAGGGAAGGCAACAGTCCGAGACTAAAACAATAAATATCTAATAATAAAACTGATAAAATATGAGAGACATTGCAGCTTCAAAGCAGTGGGAGGTTCATCACATGTATGTGAAGTGTGCTTTCTTAAATGGAGATCTCACTGAAAAGATTTACATGCAGCAACCTGAAGGGTTTGTTTCTAATCCATCTTTAGTGTGCAGGTTAAAGAAATCATTGTATGGGCTCAAGCAAGCCCCCAATGATTGGTATGCCAAGATTGATGGATTTCTACTGTCATTGAGTTTTGTTCGAAGAAAGTCTGATCCTAATGTCTATTTGAAGCTGATTCATGGTTCTTTGATGATTTTAGTCTTGTATGTGGATGACCTTTTGATTACAGGAAGTTCAAAGAAAGAGATTGCCTCCTTGAAGGATGTAATGAACCATGCATTTTCTATGACAGATTTGGGATTGTTGAGTAAAATTCTTGGGTCTCAAAATTTCTCAATCCCAACATGGAATCAAAGTACATCAGTCCAAGTATACCTTAGATTTGCTGAACAAGTTCAACATGAAAGATTTCAAGCCAAGGAATACTCCCTTCCTTTCAGGAGTTAATCTTGAAGAAGCAGGTTCTTCTCCTATGGTAAATAATACATTGTATAGGCAGTTGATTGGGTGTTTGCTTTATCTTACACACACTTGACCTGACTTATATTATGCAATTAGTGTGGCTTCAAGATACATGGATCAGCCTCATGAGATTCATTGGAGCGCAGCCAAAAGGATCCTAAACTTTGTTCAAGGAATAAGAACTCATGGGATGTTCTACAAGGCAAAATCTGATCTTGATTTGATTGGGTTTACTAACAATGATTGGGCAGGTGACAACATAGATCAAAATTCTACATCAGGATATGTGTTCATGCTTACAGAATTACCAATCGGTTGGTCAAGCAAGAAGCAGAGTGCCATATCACTGTCATCTATAGAAGTAGAGTATAGAAGAGTTGTAAATGCAACAACTCAATGTTTGTGGTTATAGGGAATACTTGGAGAATGTGGCTTCGAATCAGATTTTTCAACTATTATCTACTGTGATAATCAAAGCACCATTCGAATCTACAATGATCCAGTTCAGAGACAGCAAACCAAGCACTTTGAGATCCATATGAACTACATTAGACAGCTTGTGTATGATGGTACCATTCATCTAATCTTCTGTGCATCTTCAAAACAAGTAGCAGACATCTTCACCAAAGTTTTTTGTGAGAAGACATTCAGCAATCTCAAATCACTGCTGGGGATTGCTGATCATGTTGTGAAGCATGATTGATGACAAGATTTCCAAATTTTTTTTTCTTGTCCATGTTTAAGGGAGGATTTTCCCACTGGGTTTTTGCCTCTTTCCTTGGTTGTATGGACAAGTAGTATGTAAAGGTTGACTAAGCCTTGTTGCTATGCCCTATATTTTTCTGATATTTACTCATAAATTCAGGCTTAAGGGGTGGTGTTAGAATAATCAACCCATAGTTACCTACCGTAGACATTAATTTAATCATTTTTGTCTTATTACCTAGTTTCATAGATTCCACTCTATGCTAGTTTCCTTCTACAAGTCCTAGAAGTCAACACATGCTAAAATGAGTCATGGAGTGCTTGGGAAACATCTTGGAAACCCATTTTAGCATGTCTACTTTATTCCAGATTCTTGAAAGCACATATCTTCTTTTTCTGTAAAGCTGCCTTGTTTTATTTCTGATTTAAGGCAAAGGAAAAGCTAGACTAGTGGTAACTGCCTTGTTTTTTTCCCACATCATCCTCCCTCATTTTCTCCAAATAAAAGCATGTATGATTTTTCTTTCCATCCCTCTTTATCTTTCCCACTTTACTTATCCAATTCGTGAGCATCTACCTAGATTTGGAAACTGCTTTATGCACCTATGGGGGATTTGACTAGTTTTGGTAAGCCTAATTTTTGACTATTTCAAATGGAATATTTATGCATTCGAATATATCATGTAATTATATATTACAACAACCTATTACTTCACAAGGTTGGATATTATACACTTACTCAATATAGATTAGTGTTATGCTCCAATTTCAGTCTCCTATGTTGTTAAATTTGCATGTTTGATAAGCAATTTGTGAGTGTAATTGTTCTATCTCTTGGGTTCAAACCTTACATGGTATTATAGAATAGGTCTTAGGTTCAATTCCCTTGAGCTACGCTGGAGTTGGGGTGTTGGAATATAGGGTACCTCCACATGGTATAACTGCCGCACCTCTGGGAATATAAAACAAGTGGACTAACCGACACTACTGGTGATAGGGCCTTTTGTTAGTTTCAAATGTTCATCAATATCTACATTTTTTGGTGTAATGGAAAACCTTACATTTCCAGAGCCTTTATCTGTGACAAAATATTCTGTTTCATCAACTGGGTTCAAATATGTGGTAATAAAGAGGAAATAATCCATTCCTTGTGTTTCACATCCGACATTTGGAAACTCACTTTGGCCATCAATGTCTTAAAAATATTTGGTCAAATTCCCAAATAGATTATGTTGGTAGCTGCTTAATCTCTTTGATTTCAGTTATGCATTGTGATTCAAACTTTGTCTTTATGAATTCATCTATCAAACCCACTCGAATATCGTTGAGAGTTTTCAGGACAACTCCTACTGGTACTATGGAAAATTTCATATACCAATCAAGCACATGACCTTGTACAGTCGAGATCATCTATGCTTTCTTCATATTCTCATCCTGGGTTTGTCGCACAGTCCAGACAACTTCACAAAGGAACAAATGTTGTTCTAGGTCTTCCAACCCATTTCCATTGAATATTGGTAACTTAATGTCATCTCCAACCATTTTATTTGTTGCTCGTACAGTTGAAACAAAATTTTGACTAGTCGGAATTCCTTGTCCACCATTTACAATGTTAGTATTACTCATATTTACAGAATTACTTGGAGATAGGTCTCTTGATCTTACCTTTGGTACTGCAGGCAAGTTGTAAGCACATTCTCGTTCTAGAGCTTCAGTCGACTCTTCTAATTCTTCGTCTTATTCTGATATCGGTTGATATTCCTCTTCTTCGTCATAATATCCTTCGTCTAGGTATGACATAAGCTCATATCCTTCTTCTTCTCGATATGTGTTGCAACTCCCTCTTCCTAATAGAGTTTTTCATCACTTCCTGGACTTGAATCTTCTTCCGATTCTTAAAAATCCTAGCTCTAGTTCAGTTCCACTATCACCTGGGAACATCTCACTCTTGGGTTCTGCTAAGACATATCCACTCTTTTCTTTTCAGTCTTGTTAAATTCGCAAAATGCCTTTTGTCACATAAAAGAATTTTTATCCACGTATTTAAAGATGACATGTATCTGTTGCATGGGCCTTGAAATTTTTTTCACTCTGCCTCACTGTATGAGGTTATTGTGTCAACAACGAACTCAGTAATATATCCTTCTAGGATACTCTCTATCTAAAAATCCATATCCCTCGATACAAGGTTTCTTACTTCTTCCAGTTGTTCAATTGACTAGGGAGTCCACTTTCTTGGTTCTCCGCCCTTATTTTTTTTTGTTTGGTCACTAAATTGGATAACCACTCATGCAACACAATGGGAAACTCAGAAAATAAAATCTCATGGATGTATGTGTAGATGTATCGGCCCAACCACTCTGTTGGGTTCCATCTAGATCCTTCGCTTTCTTTTTGTGCAAACTCTAACTCTTTGGATTCCACCCAGTCTTGGATCTTCAGTTTTGTAGGTTTCCACAACATATCCCTCAACACAACAATTCAGGTCCCGGAAATAGAACCATTTGTTGGTTTTTTCATCTCTCTATCCCTGTTCCCAGGGACCTTGACCCACGTTCAGTCCCTTCTTCTTAGCACAACAAAGCTCTAGATATCAGCTTGACAGAGCAAAGCTCAGCTGACAACACCTGCGACACAAATGTCGTCTCACCTGAGATATCTCTCTTTTATGGGTAACTTCCAGAACCAGGTTTCCACAGTTGCATGGGAGGGTGCTTTAGTACCTTGGTTATGTGTGAAGGATTCCAACAAAGTTTGGGGGGGTGGATTACTTGTACTCATGGTAATTAAACAACTAATTTTTGATCCAACCTATCTTTATACAACTTTAAGTAATTAAATAGTAGTCATGCAACATAATCATATCCAGTAATACAATGCAGTCATCATACATCTATGCATTTGTAAAGAAATATATATTCATTCATTCACTACGATAAACACACATATATCTAAGCTACTTCAACATTCACACATATACACAGAATATAATGTGGAAACCCATCTAGGAGAAAACCACAAGGTGCTCTTCATCTGGCATGAGGAAATAGATGCACCTTTCGTCCGTGCACTAAGCTGTAGAATCTACTCAAGATATTCTTCTCTATCTTTATAGACTATTCCTCCCTTTCATGCTCTCTGATCTTCTCTCTTTTCTCTTTCTACTCTACTTCTACTAGCGATCCACACACAACCTGGATTGACTCAACCTTCTATGCTCATCTACACACTCAGATGTAGATCCCTCACTCTGATGCACTCAACGATATAGAGCCATTAAACAACAACGCCTACCAATTCTAGCTCAAGATCTTAGTCTGTCAATGTCCGATCACAATCAACTACTTCTAGGCCAGCTCAAGCGCCTTACCAAGAGTCTAACCAACAATATAGAAGTTAGAGGATAACCCATAAACAACTTGTGTTCCTTATTTTATAGACGTATTATAGACTTGATACATATACCATACATGCTTGTTATAGACTCAATACTGACTCAATACAGGCTCATTCCAGACTCCATACAGACTCCTTTTTTGTCACTATCTCAGTCGGCTTACTATATCCATCCAACATGATATCTTTCCTATTCTAGCAATGCATAACGGGAGGAACTATCTACCTGACTTACAAACATTCCTTCATGTGTGTGGTTTCCATTGGCTCCATCCGAGCTCATACCCACGCTCGTTAAGGCCCATCACTTTCTCAACATTATTCCTTACTATTTTTTTCTGGTTGTTATGCTCTTTGCACGCCCGCTTTTTCTTATATTTTGTCAAGCCATATTGTGTCACATTCTATCCTTCTGTCATAGCTTACTTATCTAGCATATATTCCTCTTCCAATGCTTTCTCCTCTTCTTCTCCTTCTCTTTTACTTACTATGTCGCAACAAACTTCCCATTCTTCTTTATCTTGCTTCCTCAGTCATAGTTCCTTCTTCTTCTTTTTTATGTTCTTCTCCATACTTAGGAAGAATTTTGGATGAATTCTACCCTACTATCCCTAGGACCAACACAAGCAAATATTCACTTACAATATCGTCAAAGTTTGTCATTAACAATCAATAATAGTCCAGCTCCACTTAGGTTAAAGACACAATGATCAACACTCATCAAACTATTTTTCAAAGAAAACACTTAGGTTGATCAAATAAATCATTGACAATATATATTGCTTACATGTCAACTTGTCATTCAACACTACACTATACAACAATCAAGATAAACACCAAGATCTATGACAACAATATTCAAGATAATTATTAAGATCTATATCAAGATATATGTAAACATAACCATCACCATATCCTACAAAACATATTCAATGACTTCAAAAGTATATACCAATATACAGGCTCACATACTAAGATCAAAGACGAACTCTATCCATGAGAGACATGTGCTATCACAAGAGAAACCCAAAAACATGAACCATACCTTTTTGAAGATCACAAAATGAAGAAAAAATAGAAAAATCAAAAGAAAATATACATCATTTCATCACATAGCCCTCGTAACAATATTTTCAACGAGCCAATAATTTTGTAATTCCGATCCCGTATGAGAAAGTTATGCCAAGTTTAGTGAAGATGCCCAAAAATTTCTCCTCCACAAAATTTCACACTTTTCTCCAAGAGTTGCGAAATACCAAAGAGAGAATTGATTGATGAACAAATGAAATGTTTTATATCATATTTATATAGGTCATGGAGGAAATTTAGTACCTCAAACTAGGCCGACATGTAATTAAAAATTACAAATAATTAAATTCTCTTTTGTTTGGTTAGCTCACCTAAAAAGGTGGGGTACACCAACTTCAAAAAATCATATCTCTTCAACTGTAAGGAGTTAGAAGTTGCTCCATATATGAATAGAAATGGATTGATGAGGAATATCTCCATATGATGGTTTTATTTACAAATTCTTGGGATACCACCCTTAAAAGTTTTAATTTTTTCAGGAATCCAAAGATTCCACACATAAAGGTGTCAAAGATCATGTTATATTATGCATAAGTTCCAAGGTCAAAGGATTCAATGGACATCATCAAAGGCATGAGGGAATCAAAGGTATTCACATCCACAGACTTCACATCAAAAAGTAGGAGGGCTCCATCATATACTCATCATATCAAGGGTATCGAGGACCCCAACAACACTAATCAATTGGGAACAAAGACTTTTTCAATGATATCAACATCATATTCAAGGTATCCATATCATTAAAAAAATATCTAATGGTTCTAGTATATATCTTCATCACCATAAGAGTACCAACACCCTAAAATAGGGGTACACATACCTCACCACTATTTTGAAACATGTTATGGGCTTCTTATGCATGACCACAAGGGTACAACATGCCAATGACCATATACCATCCAAGGGCCATCAAACCACCATATGTGTGGGTTCAAGACCCAAATTTCTAAGGACACCAAGGACCCCATAATAATTGGTTCCAACATACCACCATAAGTGTGGGTTCTAAGACCCAAGTCTCCACATGCAAGAGGATCAAGATCTAAGCTAGTGGACTCAAGGACCCCACAAGAACTCAACAACCTCAAGACCATCCAATGCAAGAAATGGGCTCCAACATAAACACACCAAGGGACTTACACAAATGAGCCACATCATCCATCCAAAAACCAATCAAGAGACCAAAACAAGTACAAGCATAACAATCATCACAAATACCAGTAACCAAAGATCAACTAGGAGCACAAAACTCAACAATTGAATCAAATGGGACCATGATACAACTTAAGGGCACTTGACCAAGTCAATGGATAACTACGTATTTTTCCATTGTTCAAAGGCCTCCAGGGGTTTCAATCTTGGGCTTAGACAAGGTCAAAATGGATCCTATGACATAGAGAACCACAAACTAAACACTAACCCTCAAGGGCTCCACAAGAGGCACCAATGACTCAACAGTTGGCATCAATGACCAGACACCATTGGTATCAATGACAACATAATCAACAATATCTCCCTTTGTCATTGATTACAACACCATAAATCCTCTTTAGAACAAGCTCCTCATGTCAACAAAACTTCTATATCATTCTGATATTTATATGGGCTAGAAGAGAAGAGATGTATTCCCATTTTTCCCATTGAGATTTTTATTTTCCTACAATGGACTAGTTCAAATAGTTAAAGAACATACTTATTCATTAGTATGATATATGTAACTTTTGTAGTTATATGAATACAAAATTGATTTAAATTTTCTTATAATAGTGTCCTATACACCTCCAAAATTTCTAGGGAAGTTACTCTCAAGGGGAGGTTACAAGAACTCTTGCTCTTTGATTTCCATTTGTATTTATGTTTTGCGGTTGAGGAGAGTTTGTAGGCAGACGACCTATAACTAATTTGGGCTCTAATTGATGAGTTAGTTAGGACTCCATCAATATCATTCCAATATTTTTATGAGCTAGAATAGAAGAGATGTGTTCCCATTTTTTCCATTTTGTTTTTTATTTTCCTACAATGGACTAGTTCAGATAGTTTAAGAGCATAGTTCTTCATTAGAATGATATATGCAAATTTTGGATTTAGAGGAATAAAAAAATGATTTAAGTTTTCTTATAATAGTGTTCTAAATGCCTCCAAAATTTCTAGGGAAGTTCCTCAAGGGGAGGTCACAAGAAACCTTGCTCTTCGATTTCGATTTGTATTCATGTTTTGCGGTTGAGGAAACCACCATTTTCCATATTGAATATATGAGATGCATGAAGGGTGGGAGCCATAATACAAGAAGAAGAGTACAATATTATTTTACCATCAATGTATGGTGACTTGAACGAGCAAGGACCCATATATATGAGTCTATTGACTTTGTTAAGAAATAATTACGTAGTAAACCAATTTTTGAGACATAGGATGATTATAATTTTTTGAATGTCCCCTAGGTAATAGTGATAAATTATAATGTAGCATTCAAATATACATATATCCTAAATAATGGAATTTATATAGTGAGAGGGTTGAAAATACAAATGATATTAACAACATAGAACACAAAAATGGGGAATTCAGTTGGAATCCAACCAATGATCGTAATTGTTGGAATTGCTATCTCGATCATGAGGACCAATTCAGTGATGCTAAAACCTCAATTTGTTCTTGTTGATTTCTAAAATTACAAAATGTACAATGGGAGATCATTGTTGATATTTTCAAAGAGTTCCATAATTTATTAAACCTTACTTCTTAGACTTAATTAACGAATTACATTGTTGTGAGCATGTATCAAACAAGTGACCTTAATATCTTTAGTATGATGCTTTATGGATTTATTTGCATCGCTCTATATGGTTCATTTTCTTTCGTGATAGTTCAACATTACTTTTGATTTTGTTAAAATAATATTTTCATTTTTTATATATTTGGTATTGCTTATATTATCTTGAATTACAATTATCAATGCTATGAGTTGTGGGAAATCTTTATGATTATCATTGTGTCTATTTTCTTATTTTGATGTATGGACCATATATGTTGACCTTACCTATCCTTATCACCCCACTAGAATCTCATTTTATTAAGAATTGGTACTACTCTTATATTCCTATGAGAAACTACTAGAAATTTAAAGACATCAAGTCTCACTCTCTCAAATGCACACTTATACCAATTTTGGCATACATTTATCACCCCACTAGTATCTCATTTTATTAAGAATTGGTATTACTCTTATATTCCTATGAGAAACTACTAGAAATTTAATGACATTAAGTCTCACTCTCTCAAATGCACACTTATACCAATTTTGGCATACATTTTTTAAGAAATTAATGCATAGTTGAAATGCAGCATTTTATGTCCTTGGTAAAAATTTATAAACCATTGGAATTTGAAAGGGTTCTATTGGGTTCTTGGACCATTAGGGTAGTTGGAATCCCAACTTTCTTAGATTTTGGGCAGTTAGGGTAGTTGGAAAGCCAACTTTCAAGGAACATAAGCATAAATAAGAAGTTTGTGACTGGACAAACAAGCTTGGGATCTCTACTGATTTGTATTTTTTAATGTTGGTTACTATGAGTTTTAGAGATCTGTACATAAGCTCTAACATAATTACTCATTGAATAAATAATGTTTGTAGACATTATTGATGAATGATTTTTTCTATATATTTTTGTTATAGCATAATGTGTGAAATTTCTATTTAAATTGACAAACTTGTTATGTGTTGTGAGTGCTTTCATTGTGACATGCATTTGATAGTTCGATGTGCATTTGAAATTGTGGCATGCATTTCCTAATGCATGGTTGTAAATTTAACTGAATAAAGTTGATGTTTGGGAATTCTTAGGCATGTGGCATGCATTGTCACATAGGATGAGCAATGGAATTTACACTTTGGAATACTTATTCATTCTACACGTGGTGACAATTGGCTTTAATTTCACCTAACATTTGAGATATTACATCATTGTTGCATCACCCATTATAAGGAATTCATATGGAATTATTGGCATTTATACTTTTTGACATTTTTTAAGATGAGGGAAAAATTTGAATTTTTTTTCATAGTGACAAGTTTTAAGGTTTAAAATCAAAATATGGAATTTATGAAATATGAGTTTTGTCGATAAGGTAAAAATATATAAACATCAAGTCTCACTTTTTCAAAAGAATGCTCGTACTAATTCAACATGCATATTATGGAGAAATCAATGCAAACTCAAAATGTAATTTTATCGCCCTCAATGAATGTTTGTGAAATCCTGAAATATGTAGGGTGGTATTGCAATTTTGATAGTTAGGATAGTTGGAAGCCCATGCAAAGGATCATAAGTATAAGTATGAATCTTGAGAATGAACAAAGGGCCTTTTGTTTGTATCTTTATTGATTTGGGTTTTTTTAGTGTTGGTTTTTATTGGTTCTAGAGAGCTCTGTGAATGTAATGAGGACCAAGAACATTGACTATTGGCAATCAACTTTTCAATTACTATTATTGAATTTCTTTGCTATATACGTTTTCCATAAAAAACTCTATGTGCAAAATTTGTGTTTAAATTACTATATATATATATATATATATATATATATATATATATATATGTTGTTTTCTGAGTTATTTTATTATGGAGAGCATTTTATAGCGTGGCATGCATTTAATAGTGTAGCTGCATTTCCAATTCATAGAGTGAATTTCATTGAATCAAATTGATGTTGCGGACATTCTAAGGTCCATGGCATGCTTTTTCACATCAAACAAGAGCCAAGAGAGAAACCTTGGTTGTGTGTGTGTGTGTGAGTGTGGAATACTTATAAGTACTTCTAATTCGAATTTTATGAGCTAGGGATGTTCGTGCCCTTTTAGGGAAGCATTTTAAAGTTAAATTGTGGAAATAAAAGAAACATTTTGTTAAGCATTGTAGAATTCAGATATGAAGTCATGACACAAGATGAAAAGGGCTTGTAGATAATTGAATGTAGAATTAAAAGTATCTTATTGAACTTAATTTGGATACTTAAAATGGCCTCAAATTTTATTTTAGTGATAATGGCATGCATTTCTTAGAAATGTTGAAAAACAATGCCCCAAGGGAAATTTTATAGGCCAACCGTGTGTGTTAGGAAATAAAAAAATAAAAGCTAAGGCATGTTTTTTTTTCCAACATGGAAGAGTACAAATGAGTTTATACAATTTCCTTATGTCATTGATGAAGAATATTTATCATGCATTTTAATAAGGCACCATATTAATAAGTTTGAGTATTTTTGCAGAACAACAAGTTTTAAGTCGAAATGAAAACAAGGAAATTGTAAAATCTCACACCTAAAAACTCACAACAAAGGAAAAACTTGTTTGTGAATAGGAGTCTTTAAAAGTAGTGCACAAAGTCCAAGAACAATTTGAGAAGGATAATTAGCATCCTTGGAATATTTCTATATGTCTAATTTTCTGACATCATAGTGCCACCAGTTTGTCTTCAATCTTTATGCCGATCTTTAAGAATTTTAGTGTCATCTTGAATGACATCAATCAACATATTAGTCTTACTAGATTCATATGTTAAGGGATTTTAACTCTAGGATAATAATAGAAACAACTTCCATGGCTTGCTAATAATATACCTTAGAAATATTAAAAGGAATGGAGGAATAATACCAAAATATTTGGAATAACTTTCCTTACTTGCTCATGCACATATTTCTTCCAACCTACACTCTTGATGCTAGGTTAGGAAGGTTTAGTATACTCTTGAGACTTGTGTATTCTCCATCATTATTTTAAACATTTGTTTTATAACATTTACTCAATTTCCCATGCATTAAGTTACAAGTCTCATCAATTCCAATTTTTTTGTTTTTAGAAAAAATGAACATTTATATAGAAAATTGGATTGCTAGAAATGCATGTTTTTTTATAGGAAAAATGGACTTTATTTTTGTAAAATTGGAGGGATGGAGGTCGAATCTCTTTTAGAGTCATGTAGGAACCTATAGGTGGATAATTTTGTAGGTTGGTACTTGTAAAAACGTGTAGGTCAAAACTTTTGTAGGGGATCATATATAACTATTTCTATGGTAAGAATGACATGAATAAAGGGTATAAGTATGAATAAAGATAAGTGATGATAAAATGGACGTGGTTAAGCATATATGATTGTGTGTAGTGAAAATAAGGATGGAAATGCATGTTTTTTTAGGAAATGTTTGGAGGTGTATAGAATATGGATTAAGTGGGTGTAAATATGATAGTATGAAATGGTTATGAATGGATGAAATGTATGGTAATACATAAATTAGAAATTTATATGTGTTGTATCAGTTGATGGCATAAGTTAAAGGAAATGGAAAAACTTATATATACCTTAAGTTGCTTAATTTTAATATAGTACTTTGGCCTTACTTTGAAATGGTGAAATGAAGAATTCAATATTCCAATAGTTTGATTTCTTGGTTTTGAGTCTGTCATTTGTACAATGAATCCTTTTGTACACTTACTCCATCCTTGTAGAAGATGTGAAATGTATTCTTATGATTCCATAAGTTTCTTTTGTTTATATGTTTGCATTGCATTGTAAACCTATATATTTCTCTACAAACTTGTCCATATTTCTTTGTAGGCCTACTCTTATGCATTGTAGACTTATTATTTTAACTTTGTAGACTTGATTTAATTTAAAATTTTGATTTATAAGATGCCAAATTTGGAGCTTGATGGATGACTTGAAAGTTGGTATTGCAAGAATTTAAGTAGAATAAGTCTATTGGTCAAAAGACTTCAAATTTCAGCATATGGGGTTTCCAAAGAGCATAATATAGGAGAAAATTATAAATCTACATAAAAGAACTATTGATTGACAATACACACAACTAGGAGTAAGGACTGTTGATAAAATATTATTTCTTCAAAATATGCATATCATATTTCCATGGTATTCATTGTAATAAATGGCAAGCATCTATGGGTAACATTGTATATGACTCCATCTTGATAATACTCTATGCTAAATGCTACACTATATTTGCTCATTTACCATCAACACATATCCCTTTTGAAACCACAATTATAAGATTGTGCATGTTTAAGACACTAAAATTAACTCTTAGAACATTTCTATTTGTGACCATATTATTAGTGCTTCGATTGTCAACAATAACTATAAATAGACAACCCTCATTTCCAATGATGAATTTCATTCTGAAAACGGTCTTCCTTAACCAATCCATCTTCCTTTTGTCTCTATTGTTTCCTTGTAGGTGTAGTCATGCTTTTTTTACCATCAAATCTTCGTCTTGCTCCATTGGTATAGTGACAACTCCCTCCTCTGAAGTTACACTATGTTGAGCGGAGGAAAGGTTGATGGTTAAAGTGGCAAGCCATCTTTGATAGCTAGGAAAAATCTATTAATCTAGTATTCATCTTCAAATCATAAAAGTAAGGATAAGATCAATAGTGTTATTGGCATTTCATACTTAAACAAGTTAATTTGTTTATATCTTTTAATAAAATTGTCATTTAGTTATATTTTTTTCACTTTATTTTGTAGTCTTTTGTAGTCATATTAGTGTACACACATATTAATTGCAATTGTGTTATACTTTGTTTTACTTTGGTATGAGTTAATATTAGAAAAATGCATTGTGGTATGAATTTAATGCTAACATCTAATATTGATTTTTTATAGATCACAACAGTTGATGACCTCATACATGATGATTCAAACTATGTTGATCTTGCTTCAGATATAGGAGAAAAAGATGACGATGATGATGATGATGGTGACGATGATGATGAGGTTGAACAAGACATCGAGTTTGATGATCATGATGAGGGCATGACCATGATTTTGATGATGATGTTGGTCGTGATAGCCGGCTTCTGATGTTATGCATGAGCATACTACATTTTGGATTATATTTACATGTATTGTTGTTGATATATAACTATGATATATTTATCATTTATCATTTTATATTTATATATGGAGATCATGCAATTTATTTATTG